>CM062220.1:4365727-4464860 GCA_031216235.1 Syzygium jambos
CGCGCGACAGATTACACGAAATTTCTTAATTGTAATTTGTATCCTTTCCCGTTCAAGAAATCAAAGATAAAGTGGAAACGCCGATATCATAAATTTGACACCCTTCGTCCGCTTTCAATGCAGAGCGAGACTTCTTCGGTCGAAACATCTGCTGCAACGGGCACTCATTGGTTGCTTGAAAGCGCGTGACTGAAGTCCTGGCGAGAACTTGGTCAAGGTCAAGTTTGAGGACGCTGCAAATTCGAAAAGAGGGAAGGCCCACGAGATAAAAACCGAATCGTTCAAGGTCTGTCCGCGATAATCTGAAAATTCGAGGGGCTAAGGTGTAATTCCCCTTTCTCCAAAATTCATATTCAAGAAGCAAAAGAGTGGTGGCTCCAGTGTGGAAGGACCGTGACATTATGGCTGATAGATGTTCCGGTCGGTTTGGCTTGAAGATGTACTAATTATTTCTCATTTGGTTTTTTACTTGTTGATTTCATGACTATGGTTGGTCAACGACTTGGGAATTGGAATTAATACTTCTTTATATTGTCTAGTAATTTTGGTAACCACATTAGTATGAAGACTACTTAAATAGCTGAAAAAAAAAAAACTAAGCGAGGCAGTGCCAAGAATCAATAGAGTAACCGGACCAAATTACAATTATTTGTTATTAACCAATCAGTTTTTCTAAAGTCCAACATTTAGAAATATAAGAAGTATAATCCCGGGGAATAAAGATTTTCCAGGAAATCACAGTGACTAACAATTAAATAATATGCTGAATCGAAATTTTCATGACTAGTGTAGGAATTATTGTATTGCAATCTTTCTTTTTCATAATGTGAATCCCGAAGAGCAATTTGGACAGTTAGAACATTTCAATAAGTCAATACATAACAGGAGAAGTTATAAAAAGAGTATTAGAATATTCAATAAAAATTTGTAATATTAAAACTCATTGAAATTATTACGTTTTATTTGTTGATTAGAGCTCACGGTAAGAAACGAGACAAACGTAAATCCTAGTCGGGTGCAAAACGAGTTGACAATGTAAGAAAAACACTCGTCTTAAGGAGAATCATCAATTCTTTTCGAATTAGAGCCTTACATATCACTCTTAAAGATAATCTTTAACGAGCTCTGATCCAAAGGAAAGTTGAAATAATTTCAAGAGCATCCACCAACTGATTCATACATTATACGACGTGCTTACACGATCAAACAAGACATGACTCAAAACACACAGAAATTACAAAAGTAATATGGAAACGCAACAAAGCACGACGCGCCAAGCTCGGTACATCGTTTCATAATTAGTGATTCCTTCGCGATCTAATTATTTGCCATGTTGACATAACAGCGCAAATTATGGAATGACTACGGAGTACGATGATGGCGCGTGAAGGCTGTATGTACTCATCCTTGTGTCGAATGGTCAAACGAGAGTGTCCGGAGGATGACAGGCTGACCCTCGTAGGAAGGCGCCGACCTGCGAGAGGTCGACCCGCGCTTATAATATCCGCCAAAACCCCAACGACTCCCGCAGTCTTTCTGTTCACAAAGCCCAACTAATCTCATCTGCCCTTTTCCAAAACACCTTTTTTTCCATTTTTTTTTCCTCCAATTTTTGCCTTTCGATTTCTCCGGCCACTCCGAGAACACTGTATCCCATCTGGGCCTTTCACAAATTCAATTCTTTTTTCCCGTTAATATATCGTTTCCCTCTCTTTTCTCTGAATCTTGCTCTTGGGTTTTGTCTCTCTGTGTGTGCGTGCTTGTGTGAGAGAGAGAGGAGAGAGGAGAGAGGAGAGAGAGAGAGAGAGAGAGAGAGGAGAGCAGCGAGTGGTTGAGCTGAAACTGTAGCATGGAGATCTGCGTCCGAGCAGCAACTTGGAGCTTGCTTGAGGAAGAAGCATTTCGAGCCGGAGCTCGTCGGAGCAACGAGTGTTAGCTCGATCCAACGTTGAAAAGCGTGTGCGTGTGTGTGTGTCTCCCTCTGCAAGAATCTTTTCAGCTAACAACGAGCTAACTTTTGAGCGACCGGGATAGCGTCCAAGCTTCTTCTTGAAGACTGTATCTTCCCGTTTCGGTCTCGCCGAGAAAAAGGCGAAAAAGAGGATGCCCATTTGTCTCTCTCTCCCTCACATTCCTTCTTCAGCTCAAGATTTTTGCAGCTATTTGCTACTGTAGCTCTGATGCCAACTTTTCCACATTCTCGAAGGGAAAGAAAAATTAAGGTCCTCTCTCTCTCTCCAGTTTTGAGAAATTTGTTGGGATTGTGGAAATGGGTACTGGAGATTCGAGCAAGATTTGGGATTCAAGCTACATTGGGCTCCCTCGTTGACTTCTTTTGGGTATAATGCAGAGGAGGCTCCAGGGGGAGTGCAGATTGTGAGGAGCGAGAATGAGGGGAAATGGATCTCTTTTTTGCACTGATTTCAAAGGTTCATTTTAAAGAAGGTAGCTGCTTGCTTTCTCGAAAACATCTCAGTTTCACCGTTAGGGAATGATTCCCAGTTTTGCTCAGCTTGTTCAAAGTTGGTTTTTGTCAAGTCTGGGTCTAGATTTGAGCTGGACTTGTGGTTCTCCTGATAGTTCGTTCATTTTTATTCAGTTTCATGTTTTTCCTGATAGTTTTGCATGCGTAGAAATCTAGTTGCTGTCCAGAATGCTGGTTTATTTTTGGAATTACAAAAGCCTCGTATTTGAGGATTTGATGTATCTGAAGATGTGTTGTGCTATTCCCTATTTTTGTGGACCTAAAAAATGGGCATTCAACTGAGATCATTATCCTCCAAATAATTCTCACACTGGCCTTGCGGGTGTTAGTTCAAGTACGACCGAACTGCATCATATGTCACCACAAGCCTGTGAAATCGTGAAATTACTGTATTTGCTTATCTTTCCATATGTTTGTAAATGCTTTTGTTCTCGGTAAGGCAGGGCATTGCTTTGCCTGAAACCTTTTGATGATTGTTATCACCGCAAGCCGGTAAAATCGTGAAATTACTGTAATTGCTTGTCCTTCCATATGTTTGTAAATGCTTTTGTTCTCGGTAAGTCAGGCCATTGCTTTGTCTGAAACATATTGAAGATTGTGATTCTTTCATGTGAAGGTTTAGAGTGCCATTCTCTCCTACTTTTGCCACGCTGCTTTTCTCTATGTATTTTTCAGCGGATCCAAAGTTGAACATGCTTTGACTAATAAAGAGATAAAAGCTTCAAGGAGGGATTTTATCCTTAATGTGGTCCTGTGTGCTCTAGTGCTTCTGGCTTTTCTTTGAAGGAACAGGAATCTTTAAAGTGTCTTCTCTTTTTTCTTGGCTAATGTTCATCAGATTAGAGACTCTTTAGTCCTTTAATGATATACCAGAAGACTCTTTTTTCAGGATAAGTCCCTGGACTAATGTCATGCTGACAAACAACTATATGTGAGATGCTTGTGTGATTTTGAGATGATGAACAAAAGAAAATAACGCACTGCTATCAGCTAAAGTTAGCCTGAAGATAATGTAGCTACATGCCCTTCACCTGTTCAATTTTATGCTGTTCTAAATAAAGTGTTTGTAGGATATCTTTCTTAACCCTTTGCTATTTCCTGCTCTGTGGGGACTCTACTTGAAGTGACTAGGTCCTGGATCCACCGATCCCCCACTGTGGGTACTTCTTATGTTTCCCCTTGTCCATGAACTACTGTTTAGCCATTGTTCATGTGCTTCACTTACGTGTGATTAGGGCAGTTGCTCAGTTAACATCTACTGATTTTCCTCGGTGAATAATACCCTTTTGACTAACAAAAAAAGGCAACCCGTTGAATTATAAATCTAAACAAGTACATTCCTTCTGCCTTTTGTTGCTTCTATGTGGGGACCTGCTTTATTCATAGTTATACTTTTTCTAGCTTTTCATCTCTAGAAGTCTCCATTATTTACAGAGGTTGTTATGACTGGACATATTCCTTAACTATACTTGAGCATTTCTTTGTGTAGTTTTACCATACTCATCATTTTACTCTTTTCCTTTGAAAAGTAAATTAAATGTCTCCATTTGTTCATGAAGGCTCCATGAAGTTGATTATTCTTTACCTTTACTACTTGGCCAGGGAATAGGAAGCAACTGCTGATATTCCACTTATCACATTGCAATATTTTGCTATAGAAGACCATGAAGCGACACTTCTTCAGAGCATTACCTTTTCTCTTGCTCTTGTTCATACTTCTCCGAGCAAATGCCGATTTGGATTCGGATAAGCAGGCACTCCTGCAATTTGCGAATGCCGTCCCTCATGGAAGGAAACTGAACTGGACTGCTAGTTCTCCCATCTGTACTTCTTGGGTCGGTATCAAATGCTCCCAAAACCGTACTAGTGTAATTGCCCTTCGGCTTCCTGGAACTGGACTTTTTGGTCCTATTCCGGCCAACACTTTGGGGAAGCTTGATGCGCTCATGGCACTTAGCCTTAGATCCAATCGCCTAAGTGGGAATTTGCCATCTGATGTACTCTCTCTTCCTTCCCTCCGCATCATCAACTTACAAAGTAATAATCTTTCGGGTGACCTACCCTCTTCACTCTCTCCCCAGCTCAGTGTGGTTGATCTATCCTTCAATGCCTTCACTGGAGAAATCCCGCCTGAAATTAGAAACTTGACCCATCTTACCACTTTGAACCTCCAAAATAATTCATTTCTGGGGTCGATCCCCGATCTTAGACAAACTAGGCTGAAGCAGTTGAACTTGAGCTATAACCATCTAAACGGTTCAATTCCATCTGGGATCCAAAGGTTCCCAGTGTCTTCCTTTTTAGGGAACCCTTTGCTATGTGGCAAGCCTCTGAATGCGTGTTCTTCAATCAGCCCATCACCTTCTCCCTCACCTTCCATCTTACCATCCCCACCACGAGAAAAATCGAAGAGGAAACTAAGTCTTGGAATTATTATTGCCATTGCAGTTGGAGGTACTCTGGTGCTATCTCTTCTCTTTCTGGCATTAGTTTTATGTTGCTTGAAGAAAAAACGGAGTGAAGATGGTCCCTCGATGAAAGGTAAAGGAGTCCGGACTGAAAAGCCTGAAGACTTTAGCAGTGGGGTCCAATCGGCGGAGAAAAACCGGCTTGTGTACTTTGAAGGTTGTTCTCACAGTTTTGACCTCGAAGATCTACTGAAAGCTTCAGCAGAAGTTCTAGGCAAGGGAAGTTGTGGTACCACATACAAAGCCATCTTGGAGGATGGGACCACCGTGGTGGTGAAAAGGCTGAAGGAAGTGGTGGCAGAGAAAAGAGAGTTTGAGCAGCAGATGGAGAACGTGCAGAGGGTAGGACAGCATCCGAACGTCATTCCACTCCGTGCGTATTACTACTCAAAAGATGAGAAGCTCCTCATATATGACTATATAACAGGAGGCAACTTCTCCTCGTTGCTGCACGGTATGCTTTACCTAGTCAATTTGGTATATTATTTATACAATTTTCTCAACCAATGAATCCAGGTTTCGCTGATCATTTATGTAGATGTGCACCGTGTGCATAAATTAAGAGATGTAATGGAAAGCAATGACCTGAAAATATCATGATGAGGTGATCTTGATTATCAAGTAATTGTTCTTTTGAACAAGCTTGGTCTTGTGTTAGTAGCCTGAGACTATGGCCTAGAGAGCAGACTATAAAAGTCCAATCTTTTGGCTATGAGGAGTGATTTCCAATTTTATTGCTCGAGGTAAGCGAAAACCAAAGTTATGAAAATTGTAAGAAAGAAGCTCCTCATAACCAGTCATGGTGTGGATAGGGACATAATGTAAGGAAAGACATCAAAATCACAGCGTAACATTGATCAAATTGATGACCAAGTAAAGTCCTCCATCGTTATGCTCCAATTAATTTAAATGTCCAAGCACAATGTAGATAATGTCTTGGTTGAGGTTGATATGAGAGCGATGAGAATGAAGGCCAAGCAATTGGTATGCATTCTGCACCAGTGCACGAGACATGGAATATAACTTGAGATAATTGATATAGACATGTACTATTAGTATAAGTGTCCAACTGTCAGGGTCGATGTCTTGTATGGACAGAACAATGCTAATGTCATTGCATGGATATTGTCATGTTACCTAGAAACGTATTTTGTAGGTTGCCTCCTATTTGCTGCATTGCTGACCTTTCCTTCCGATAATTATTTGCAGAAGGTGCGAGACAACCACTGGACTGGGCATCGCGGGTGAAGATTTCTCTAGGAGTGGCTAAAGGCATTGCTCACATCCATTCGGCCGGAGGTGGGAGGTTCATCCATGGCAACATCAAGTCCTCCAATGTCCTCCTCACTCAGGACCTTCAAGGTTGCATCTCGGAGTTTGGCCTGACTCCTCTGATCCGCACTCCTGCAGTGCCTCCTAGAAGTGCAGGTTATCGGGCCCCCGAAGTCATAAAAACTCGGAAACCCTCACAAAAATCAGACATCTACAGTTTCGGGGTACTACTCCTCGAGATGTTGACTGGAAAGTCACCCATCCAATCTCCTAGACGCGAGGATGTCTTCGATCTGCCTAGGTGGGTCCAGTCCGTTGTTAGAGAGGAATGGACAGCCGAGGTGTTTGACGAAGAGCTACTCAAGGACGGAAATATCGAAGAGGAGTTGGTGGAAATGCTTAAAATAGCATTGGCGTGCGTAGACCGTATGCCTGATACAAGACCTCCGATGGGCGAAGTCGTTAAGATGATTGAAGAAGTTCGGCCATCCGAAATAGAAAATCCTCCATCATCGTAGAATGAGTCAGAAAGCTTGCTTACACTTGAATCCCATTTGTTTGGCTTAGCATTCGTGTCATGAATATAGATTCAGATTCTGGGGGCTGGAAATGTACAAAATCTGAAACACCAGGAAGATTGCAGGAGTGATTTTTCTTGTTTAATTTTGTCTAGGAACTAATTTGAGAGTCACAGTGTTCTTTGGCTTAGCATTCGTGCCATGAAAATAGATTCAGATTCTTGGGACTGGAAATGTACAAAATCTGAAACACCAGGAAGATTGCAAGAGTGATTTTTCTTGTTTGATTTTGTCTAGGAACTAATTTGAGAGTGACAGTGTCACAGTTCTTACGTTGTCGTCTTTCAATGAACTGACCAGGATGAAGTGCTTTCTATCCTATCATTTAGTCAATACTCACTCGTTTCTAAATTTTTTGTGATACGACTTGTTTTCCAATAAAATTTGTCAGATTAAACTCTCATCCATTGGCAATTGTATAGCAGCATGGTACTGCAAGGAGTGAGATCAAATCAATTCTTATATAAAAAAATGACATCAAATCAATGTTAGCCCAGGTTCAATGACTGTCACAGTTTCCAAAATAGTGCCTATAACTCACCTCGCTCATGGAGTAACTATGAATTTGAGGATACAAAATCATGTAGTTGACCAATCTCCAGACAGTAACAAATTAACTATACAAAATTGCCGCTTGCTTGCTTGCTTCGAGGCAAGAAGATTCTAAACAACGACCAAGAATGGTTATAACACTATGTTAATGACTAGACTTCACATCCTTGTCGACTAAATCGGCTCCGCTCACATAACTTGCGAAGAACGATATTAATCTGAAAGGAGCACCAATTAGTGGGGCATCCGAGAGTGGTACTGCATCCCTTTCTTCGCTCTCAACAGTTTGCGACTCCAGATCCTGGACTTCATTATCATCAAGAGGAATCTGGACAATTTCTCCAGAATCTACGGGCTTCGCAGAGCTAGATATTAGAAAATTGTGGTCACCGTTTATTTTATCCTCACTGTTTATGTCATCGTGCATCTGAATATCTTTTGAAGACTCTGGTCTCCCATCTAATACAAGCATACTCGTATTTGATGCGGAGTTGTGATCCACAATGCCGGCGCTTTCAGCAATTTCTACAGTAGAACCACTCTGAAAGGGTGACGAAAGCCCAGGTGCTGCCTTTTGTTGATCGAGTTGAAGATACAACTCATTCACCTGATTAAAACATGTGATTGACAGACCAATCCTAATCAAAAGTTGATGATGAAGGAAATTACGAAAGTCTCTTTTAATTACACTTCCTATTTAATTGGCCCAATGGAGTGTAGGGCTAACGGCTCTTACGACAACCTTCCTTCTAGAGGTCAATTGTTCTTTGGGGTGGAAAGAGAATACAGAGAGAGACTTCTCCTTAGAACCCAGGCAACTCGCACTTTCAAATATGAGTGTTGCCTTTGGCCTTCTGGAGCAAGCCTTACCAATTTATAAGAGCATAAACAATAGCTGAAAGGAAAGGAGCTAGCTTACCTTCTCAACAAGGTCTGCATTCTCTGTAATCAATTTCTCCACAAGAGCACATGCTGCTTCCATCTGGGAGTTCAGCTCCTCATATTCTGAAGACCGCTACAACATAGAAAAAAGTAGTAAGAATTCTGTAATGCGTTCCTTAGAGGTACAAGCTGGCAGAAAAGTTCATTGTCAGTTTAGCATAGCCAAAGAAAAAGCCTGGCTGATCCTTAAAAAACAAATCCAAGCACAAACTGAGTAACTTTTCATCCAACATGACAATGCTTTACACAATCAAAACTGCACAATCAAATTGCAACTATTTTGGGGCACATCAATTGGACAAGCAAAAGGCATGATAACGCCAGGATCAACTGTTCAAGGTCATTATGGAGAAATCCTTCATGAAGAAGATACATAAGTTACATTTATATATGAAAAATCGACATCTGGTGATATAATGCCGGGTCTTCAAAAAGTGGAACAAACATTAGAAGTGCATTCAATTGATTCAATGCAGAGGAAACAAACCTTTCTTTGCTCATCTGAGTGATCAACTGAGGAAGCATTCTCCAGGAGATGAATCTGACCTTGCAACTCCAAAATATTATCTTGTAGTCTTTGGTTTTCTTGCAAGTAACTGTTCTTGGATTCTTCCAATTTCGACACCTGCCAGACTTCGTTTTTACTTTCCATATCAGGAGAAATACAGAGCTTGCAACTCAATGGTGAAGCCCAGATTTCATGATAGTGTGGTGGTGAATTGACTCCTCTAGCTAGGAAGACTGAAACTCATGAACAGAAATAAGACAGAGATGCCAAGTTACAAGATACATGAGTGACAGGCATCTTACAGAGGAACTCAGTTTAGTCACGGATATGGACTAGTAAAAAAGGGGAAGGTTTCCCCTTTTGGATCCTAACTATGCTTCCAAGTAATCAATCAATCAAATCATTTATAAAACCAACAGATTGAAAACAGTTGCTTAAATTTAACCATTTGAAGGGCAAATTGTTTCCTATGTAGCTGCTCCTGAGTGCATCCCTCACTGCATTACTCAGAAGTTATAGGCTTTAGAAATCAGGTATGGTCCAGTAGCCACCCCTTTTACCAAGAGACTAACGATAGAAGCCCGTTGATCGATTCCCCAAATGCAGTCCACTCTCCCTTTCATTTTCTTCCTCCATCCCTTTTATTTCTCTTTCCTGTTAGTCTACCATCTCTAAAAACTTTTGCAGTCCATCCAAAATAATATTCGTCATGAGATATAATTTTTCAATATACATTGTTTATTTCCTTCATTTTGTTCTTACAGTATTTTCTTTTTTGCTGTTGGTCCATGTTTTTCTTCTCCCCATCCTACACCTTTGTTGACAACCCTTTTCAAATATTTTCAATCTGGACAATGCCAACATTTAAGACATGCATAATCCTTGTTTAGATACAGGTTTAAAATCGAGTGAATACATATTCCACTTTATCCTAGCGTAGTTGCATCCCCAAAATCACAAGGCACAAGTCTAAGTCAGATGCACTTAGTTTCAGGATTCCAGTATCTGAACTCACATATTCTAGATGAAGAAACTTCCCTTACCTTTAGACAAAGACAAACATGCTTAGACTAAGACAAAAAAAGACACTCCACAAGAAAAAAGTACAAAATGGCAACGTTGTGGTTGTTCATAAGCAGCAATCACGCAGAAGCCATTAGATATTTTTTTCTGGTTAAACTCATCACTATAGTTGGATATTTGGGCCAAAAACACGATGGATGAAGTACGGCATTCAACATTAGTTTCCTCTCTCCAAATAATTAGTGCAGGACCTTATTTAGTCTATGGCTTTGCATGCAAAGATGCAAGTTGAACTTGTCCCTTTATTGTGTTCTTCATTAATGCCACCAAGTAATGGCCAATGTTTATGACATTAAAAAAATGAGGAGGAGACATTCAAACCTTAATGTATTGAAAGGTCTATAAAATGAGCTTTTCGTCTGGTCACAATACACAAGGCTGCATGATAACATGACGCAAATGTAGCATAATTTTTATACACATCTCTTCTCCTTATAACTTCAAGAATTCAGATTTTTTTTCAGATTGTATTATTTTCAATTCTACATAAGTCTAGATTTATGTTTGTTCTGTCTGTCATGGATCTTTTCCCCTGACAGTTTTTTGTACAACTTGGAAGCAATAGTACCAAGTAGGTGAAAAACTATGGCAATTCACTTAGTAAAATTAGATATCATTGAGAAGAAAATAGAAATACTTTGCTTAACAGCCACCCTAGATAGGAGAAGCTGCAGCTATCATCACAACTGCAGTTCTACAATAATCGTGTCCCAGATAAAGGGATGCTACAACAAACATTGCAACTGTAATTTTATTAAATCATGTTGAAAAAATTTTCCAGGTTCTGTATGGCCAGCACAAACTTGAAATCTAAATTTAGTCCCAAAAGACAACGGTTGATGTCCACCATTTCGACTGAAAAAGTCTTCAGCAGTATATACCTGTGACTGTAGTCCTATAATGTCAGTCTCCATTTTGGCAATGATTTCCCTACTTGAGTTCTGTGAATTAGAAGTATTCATCAGAATTGAAATTTCCAACTTGACTTGAAATACTGTAAAAATAAAAAATAGAGAACGACTCATGAAAATCAAAGATGCTACTGGAGAAAACCCTCCAGCGAGTCAGACGCAGCAGAAAATTCCCTCACACACAATAAAAAAAAACAACACAAATCACATTGTATATCTCATATCTAATATTAAGAGCCAACCATGAACTTCAAACTTTTTGTGGAGAACCAAAAGGCAAAAGGTTTTAATCATTCAAAATTCCAGACTTCCTTTTGTGATGGGCATATGTAGTAGCAGTATCATCAAATGATAGAATTTTTTCTCATTAAAATTTGACTAACAAGAACAAGGATATTACAGAAAGTGCCTCACCTCCTTTAAAAGCCAGGACTCATGATCTTTTCCTAGTTGTCTTATTTTTTCCTCCAAACTTTCCTGTGAATCATTTTCAAAGTCTGTCATCCCCATATGTCATAGGTTAAAAATGCTTCTGACCATATGAAAGAACTTTTTCTCAATGAAATTTAAACAAGAACAAGCTATCAAGCATAGTACATAAAGTACCTCCTTTAAAACCCAGGAATCATGATCCCTTTCTAGTTCTCGTATTTTTTCCACTAATCGTTCCTGTCATTCACTTCCAAAGTATGTCAGCTCCACCAGTCATGGCTTAAAAAAGCTTGCTTGAAAGAATTAACCAAAATAATAGAACTTTTCCCAGTGAAATTTGACTAACAAGAACAAGCATGGCACAGAAAGTTGCTTACCTCCTTTGAGACCCACGAATCATGATCTCCTTCTAGTTGTCCTATTTTTTCCTCCAAACTTTCCTGTGAATCACTTTCAGAGTTAGTCACTTTCATCTCCATAAATAAAGGGTTATATAACTTAAGAAGACTTCTAACAAAAATGGATTATGCAGAAAGAACAGTCAAAGGTTAACACCAAAAAACAAAATATTTGACTTTTGATAATGTGATTGCAAATAAGGAACTTGAAAGATACCTGTTTCAATTCCAGATTGGCTTTCTCGTCTAAGATCTGGCTAATCTTCTCCTTAAAGCTAGCCTACATTTAGGATGGGATTTAATCAACAAAACATGAAGCAAAACTGACAATGGACTAAAGATAAAAAGATATATACCTGCTTCAGTTCCAAAATAGCTTTCTCATCTTTTAACTTAGCTTTCTCATCTGATAACTGGCTAATCTTCTCCTTAAAGCTAACCTAAATGCACAGTGGTAAATCAACAACAGATGGCATAAGTTTCATATGGAGAAAAGTTATAACAGCAGCACGTCGTTATTCATTCTTATAGGGAGGAGAAGATCCACAGCCCTCAAATAAGCGTCAAACAAAAGACTGAACTGGATGTTGCAAGACAACTTAAAACCTCATAAAAGCATCCTCAATAACAAATTACCTCTTTCTCAAGCCAGCTTTCCTTCTCACACTCCAACTGTGCAAGGCTTGTGGCTAAACCAGCCTGTAACAAATTCAATGCATTATGTCCGCCAATAAAAGAGAATGGAAGTAACTCTCTGGTGACTGCCAAGCACATACCAAAGTGAAATAATCTGACAAACTAATCTCTATACTCATTTATCATGTTGTATTACCTCTTTTTCCTTGTGTAAGTCATTCTCATTCCGCAAGTGCTTAATGTTTTCTTCCAAACTAGCCTGCAAAATCGCATTCTGTGCTCATGACCATAGACTAGAAATAGCTGCAACTAATCAAGATGAAGCAACAAATTAATTGGCAGAAGCTTGGTACAAGCTTCTAAGGCCATTATCCACACCTTGATTTCCAACCAGTTCTGTTCCACAACTCTGGCTAAACTGGACTGTGTGTCAACATGCTGTACAGTATATTAGTAAAGAAAGAAGATATTAGCCTCATTTCTACACGTCGATTCATAGTTGTGTCTCAAAACGTCAACAAAACCAATGAAAGTGGCAACAGTGACGGGTGTGGGCAACAGGGGAAAAAATCATAGCAGCAGAGCTGCCACAAATAAAGTAAATGAGATTATCAGATACAGAGTTTGATTTAAGGTGTATAATGAAGCACATTCAAAAATGTTTTCCAACAGGGTCGAGGAAACAGAAATGAACATATATTCTAGTTTCTTCACTTAAAGTTAAATTATAAACCAAATAGATAGTAAAAAAAGGATAGAGAGTCCATTGATAGGTCTACTCGTCTTAAGATATCGATGTTTCATTTACTGCATATTTCACTTTGGCATAAAATTAACATTAAAAAGTTAAGGTAATCGAGTGCATTGCATGTATAGAACTTCGAAACAAATTCTTCCCGGTAAAACATGATGCTCTCTTCATAAAATTGCAGTATTTTCCAAAACTCCGTCTAAAATTTCTAAATCCAAACCCAAACTACTTTTCTGACATGCTGCAGATAATCAGCTAAAACATCGAATGTAATTAAGAGGAAAGAAAGAAAGGAAACATATATTTTCATTCAAGATATCAAGTATTATTTAAATAATTACTCTTCTCAGCATCAGAGAATACAAATTGGATATAAAACATCACCACCATCTGGCATTTCTGGTGCAACATGAAGGAGGAAAAAGTGAAAGGATTTGAGAGATGCATTAGACTGGCAAGTATGTCATTCATTTTTGTGCACCGGATAGCAAAGTCGCATAATTCTTTCTTATTCAAATTATGTCGCTTTTCCCAAGATTACATGTATTGTGAATCGCTCAGTTATATGGAACAAAGACGGGATCACTAGAGGCCAAGTAGAATGAGGTCCACTTAGGGTAGGCATCCATGAATCTATAGTTGGAACAAGACTTTCATTTCAGAAAACATACATTGTAGACTGTTTGATCCACAGCAGAAGTGCTCTCATAGAAACTATTACAATGGATCTTCTTCTAAAGATCTTTTCCAGCAGAGATAACATGTCACACTAACTAGCAACTACATTGATCCTTGCCAAATTGAAACGCTAGGAATGTAATGCTCCGGAATGCAGATGCACCACAACATATGATTTGAATTGCGGATCAGCTAAGTCCTATCGTACTACGACATCCGTTATCCCATCCTGGGACGATTTGTGTCAACTCATCAAGTCAAACAAACATCTCGTAACACCATTCCCCGCATTCGAATTTACAATGAAAATACCCACAGCTTCTGCGCCATTGCAATTCAAAACTAAATACTTACATCTTCGACACCATTAGCCAGAGGTTCGATCCGATCCGCCTCCGCATCCCGGCCGGCATCAGACGCTCCATTCCCCGGGGCCCCACCATTGCTCAAACGACTCCTCTGGTCGACCGGACCAGTTTCCCCATCGCCGGCCGCTGCGACCGCGGCGTCTTCCCCCGCGGCTTTGCCGCTCTGCTTATTCTTCTTCTTCTTGTTCCTCTTCCTTCTCTTCTCCTCATCCATCCCTCCCGCTCAAACGGCGAACCCGGACCGAATCTCACGCGACCCAATCCTCCCCCACCCACCCGCTCCCCAACCCAACCCCCAAAATCAAATCTTGTATCCCAAACCACCGTCCCCGCCACCCAAAACCCGCAAAAAAAAAAAGCACAAGCAGCTCAATCGCAAAACCTCCCAAACGAACAGCCCCACGACGGAACCCGATCCTTCCGCCTCAGCGAAACCCTAGGCTACGAATCAGATCGGACATGCCTGAAGGAGAAGAAGCTCGGAAACAAGATGGATCGAGCCGACGACACGCGTCCGTCGAAGAAAGCAGTAACGGCGGTGGTGAGGGGGAGAAGCCCCGCTAACGGCCCTTCATTCGTCGGTTTTCGCAAGGACGTGTCCGAAAAGCATTTTCCTTAGGCTCTTTTCCGTCTTTTATTAACCGTCTGCTTCGAGAAAAATGAGTTGAAGGCAATAAAAAATTAACCAAAAGAAAAGGAAACGAAAAGTCTGTTCTTAAGTTGGGTAATGATTTTTGCAATTCGCCTTAAACGCCTCCGATGTCATTGGGCTTGGATTCTCGATGGCTAAACCGGGGACATCGGTGACGGGACACGCGACCCTGGCCACTATGGCTAGGATTCTAGCCCTCGCCCTCGAGATCTCAGCCCAAGCTTTAAACTACGGACGGGACAAGTGCTCAAGTCTTGCCGCTCGAACTCGTGAACCCAATAATTGAACTCGTGAAATCGATAGACAAACTTAAAGATCGGGGTAATTTATTAAACGGTACCGGATCGCTCGTAACTTAAAAACTATGCCAAGGGTGAATGACATTTGGGTCAGGTCGAGCATGGGCGGCCCGAATTTCCAATCTTCGAAGAACAATTGCTCAAACACACGCCCATTTGTCCTTCGGGCCTTGGCCGAGTGAAGGAAAACTGAGAGTGTCGATGAGCTCTTCTTTTTCTTCTCTCTTCCCCCCAAGAAGACACGATGACAAGAATTCATCGCCCGCCCCAGGCCCGTTACAAAGCTCAAAGTGCTGATTTTTACGAGCTGGGCTTCTTCTCTTCCATGACAGCGACATGGAAACCTCTTTAATCCTGTTTGACCGATTCTCGACATCGTTGGTTGGGCGAGGCTCGATGGGTGATCTTGACGTTCTTGCAATGCAATGCCCATAGTTCTTGGTCGAAGCAATCTGGTCCGTCTTAGGTGTTGATCTTGCGTTGCCACCTCGACACCTGGTCGTTTGTGTCGTTTCCCACGAGAGACGCCAAATTTGGTAAATCATTTCGCTTGCAAGAATTCGACGCCCGCACACGACACCCACCCGGAAGAGAAGAAGGGAGAAAAAAGAAGGATATGTCAACTGGGTCCTCTCTCTCTCTCTCTCTCTCTCTCCAATCGCCTTGATTTCGGGCCATCTCTTTTTCTTGGTAATTTTGCCTCGCGGAGACGGCGACCTCGTCCTCGTACAGAGGGTCAACCGGAATTCGATCGGGGTACGTGCTGCGCTTGCGCTTTGAGTTTCCGTGGTGTTTTGAGTTTCCTTTGATTTGACGGTATCGAAGACAAGCGCATTGTGTTTGATATATGACCCTTTGGGTTTCCTCTTCTTGTTCTGGATGTTTTTGTTTTCTAAAGAGATAATCAAATTAGAAATTGCCATATCTGCGTGCACTCAATTTGGTTGAGGAAATGAGGTTCTGAGTTCTATTATCTTTTCTCGGTTCGATTGATATGTGATATAAATTTGCTTGAGAGCAATGGTGGCAGTTTCTGGTTGTGAGATTCGATTAGAGGTTTATTGTATGGCATGAAATGAGAGCTGGTTCAAGCATACTATTTTGCAAGCGGAGCTACTCATTCTAAATCCTGGAAAAATCCTTGATGTCGGTTGGATTGTCCTTCCAAGGCGACATGGATTGAAATCTATACGCCGAGAATGTAATTCCTGAATTTTTCTCTGGTGATACATATTGCGGCAGGAAGACCCTCCGGAAGTTCTGCATGTTAATCGAATGACATTTGATCTAGTTTATCCGTTGGATTGTTGTGTTGTCATCAAGGACTAATTTTTATTGAAGTGGCACCAATGCAATGCCAACTTATACCGAAATGATTGACAAGATCCGAGCTTGACTATAACTAGCATATCCCATTATTTTATATATTGAAAGAGTTAATGGTGTAGAACCAAGAGTCCTGTATATTCCAAATTACTCTCTACACACCCTCAGACACTCTTCGTTCCTCCCTCCACACATCATTTTGTCCTCTGTGCATTTTATGGTTTGCGTGTCTGATACCACACAAGCCAAAAATCATGTTCCAATTTCCAAAGACCTCATGTTCAGCACCAGCAACAAATCCCTTGCTGTTTTCGCTGCCACCTTATGTAGAGGGCTTCTAATCGCCAAGGTCATTCCCCCTTTGCAGATAGCCTGCTGTTATAACGTTTGGCCAGGATGCCTTCTGCATAAACAAGGAAATCTTGGTAGGAACAGCCGAGTTCTTGTCAATCCTTCAGGGGTTTTAGTTTTCCTTCTCCTTGTTGTCACAGTTAATATTGCTTGGGGTACAATTTGACTTTGAGACATCCATTCTTGTTAATTTGTTATCTTTCTCATCCCTTTTCAGTTTTGCCTCCTCTAGCACATCATAGAACTTAGCGCAATGTTCTAATACCCGATCGTTAAAGCTTCTGACAATATCTGCTGGGACATGTAAAGCTGAAATGCGAAAGATATTAGCAACGCATGCCCTTTAATGCTTAGGAAGTCTGACTAATCGAGCAAATCAGGCTTTTTTGATGAAATCGAGCTTTAGGCGGTGTTGAACCACACTTTATCCTGCCAGAAGAAAACAAAATCTCCTCTGCCAACAACGTGATCTATGTTAGACTAGGAAGATTGACCTAATGTTTGTTAATCCATCTCCAAGGGATCACCCTGAAATTGTACCGACATTGTTAACCTGGCCAACAAGGTTTCATTTTTATTATTGATGAACTCTCTAGAGAAAATCCTTTTGGTCATAATTTTCAAAGCCACTTGGCACACAGAGCTTTGCGGAAATGTAATAAAGATTTCATACCCAAAGGCAAAGCCACTTTCATATGGGAAGGTCAATGATGCCCCACCTACCAAGGTCCAAGGCTGAAACTATAAGCCTTTCCCTTACCTCCTATGGAAACCTTCTCTTAATGTTATCGAGTATCCTAGCTGCCACACTTGAATAGGGAAAAGCAGGAAAAGAAAAACTCGCAGAGTTGTATGAGTCTCTTTACTGAAGTTAATCTGCCGCCATTGGAAAGATAACCTCTTTGAACTAACCAATCTTCTCTGTGTCTTGGAAAAAAACCAGGTCCCGAATACCGTGATCTTTCAGTTTAATTCCTTGAGGTGGGCCGAAATAAGTGATAGAAGGACTACCTTGCTTGCAGCCTATTACTCAACGATGATGTCCCAGAGTTATCTTCAAACAATAGAACAAAATGCTGTCATCAGCAAATAATAGATTGGAAAGTTTTAGGTTAGAATACTTCTAGATACACTAAAGGATTATAGCAAGTGTTTCGTATTGCTGCTCTTCCAATGGATTTCCTTGTGCTTTCATGGGCTCACTTGTTAATGTGCACTGTGTGCCTATTTAGAAAACCCTTTTTTCTATACTTCGATATCATGCAGTGATCCTTGTATATTTTAACTTTCAGGTGCTTTGTGCTTTCTTCTGCTGAATCTTGGAATTCACATTCCAACCATCAGTATGGGGCAATGCGTAGCCAAGGTAACACCTCTGGGCCATTTTTTGCTGTCCTTCTCAAATCTTTTACTTACTATTGCGAAGATGTACACATTTTTGTAGTTAATATCATACAATGACTTCTTGACCACTTCTTCTCCCGTGATATTTTGCTCTGTTGTTTGGATAAGATTTCTGTCATTGATAAAGTACATCTATTAATCTCAACATATGGTGACTCTATTAAATATCCTCCTTTTAACCATGCTTGTCCCACAACAGCTGTTCTATGACATTTAATGGCTGCCTCCATATATTTGCTGTTGCATCTCTTATGGGTTTTGGCTTGAAATATTTCAATGAAACACTGTCAGTTCTTTTTGTCAAAAAGATTCTATGTTGTTCATGGTGCTTCCAGCAAGAAACAAAAGACGATGACTCCGACCACCAACACATTGATTTTGCTAGCGGCAATGTGCATCTCATCACTACAAAAGAGAGCTGGGATGGAAAGTTATCAGAAGCTATTAAGGACGGAAAGATTGTAAGTTTTCAAAATTAGTAATTTGCAGTTTAGATAAATGATGTCTCGCTCTTGCTATGATCTGTAACAAGATAGCCTTTTTCTTCCCTCGGTAATTTTGCACCCACTGACCGGGTGCTTCTCTCTGTAATCGAACCCTGGACTTCCCATTAACCCCGCCCCTCTGTTGCCACCAGGTCATTTGCCTGGTGTTCTCATACTACTTGTTATAAGATCTTGGTGTAAATCCCGGGTTACATGAGATAGTGAGGTTGATCCCTGTTGAGAAATGTAAATTTGGAAATGAGACTGAGTTTGTGGTTTATGGTCGAAGTCTTTGCCTTGATATTTGACAATTGCATCTCCATCTGTTTTCTCTTTTTGTGTATATATTTTCAGCATAGGGATGCACTGTGTGTTGTGTCAGGTTATAGCAAACTGTAATAATTCCAAGGTGTTTATGTGGGAAAGGTGGCTGAGGAAATTCTGTCATGTCAACTCTTACTTTATGTCAATTATAACCTTCTCTTTAACATGAAAATTCGGCTGTCCACTGTGACTTGTGAATGCTTAACAGGTTATAGCAAACTTTAGCGCGACCTGGTGTGGTCCTTGTAGAGTGATTGCGCCTTTCTACTCCGAGTTATCCGAGAAGCACCCTTCTCTCATGTTTCTTCTTGTCGATGTGGATGAACTAACGGTAAGTATGATTTTTATCTCTTGGACCTTGCAACTTGTGAATCGGATGAGAAATTTGCCTAGTTATTTGCCAAAAGTACTGACTGTAGCTCTTGTGCCGTTTCATTTATTTCACAGGAGTTCAGCACATCGTGGGACATTAAAGCGACCCCTACTTTCTTCTTTCTTAAAGACGGGAAACAAGTCGACAAGCTCGTGGGCGCCAACAAGCCAGAGCTTCAGAAGAAGATAACTGCGATTTTAGACTCGATCGATCAAAGTCAGAAATGAATGGTTGACTGCTAGAGGTGGGGAAAACAATGCTAAGCCTTTTTGGAATTTTGTGAAGCCATGTATATGCAGGTCTCCAAGTTGTAAAATGCTTTTCCGCGGCACTTGTTCTTGAATGTAAATAGAGATGCTCGAGGATGTCGAACGGTGAAAATATCGGATTGGTAATCTCCGTTCTCTTTATCATGTCCTCGATGTCCATTGTCTCGATCGGTATTTGATCAGATTTCGAAAAGTCTTTCTCACTATTCAGAGCAGTAAAGCTTAGTTTGTTGCAGACCTTGTTAAGCTTGGTGTTTTTAAACCAATTTGACTACTGTTTAGCTCTTGTGGTCATGCCTCTGGTGACCCGCGTTGAGATGTTTGAAGTGTGAAGGAAAATGTAATCTAGACAACAGGACGGCTGAGAATGATTAACGGATATTAGAAAGTCATCTGAAACATTCATATGATGTCAAAGGTGACCGAGAAATAGAGAACAAGACCATTGTCGTTGGGTTTCGCTTGTTTCGCGAAAAATGAATAATCTGAAAAATATTTTATCTACAATTTATATGTAAATATTTTCGTGAATGATGAAAATATTCTTCATTTATTCATATTTGTGAGCGATTATTTTTAGAAAAGCGCTTTATAAATCATTTATTTTTCCGGGTATCTATCATTATTCAGATTATATATCTTGATTGTTGCTTGTGGGGCTTATCGAGGTGTAATTGAGATTGAGAAATGTTTGAGCGAGTATGGAATTTGAGCGACGGTACGATCTTTCGCTTTAATTGTAGCGTACATCTCGTCGATCTCTCCTCATGCAGCGAGCATGCCCAACCGAAGCACGTAAATTCTCTGGGACAAATGTAGTTTCCGCATTTATTTTCGAGGACGTTTCCATTGCTCAGTCATCAAGGTACGAGTGAGTGGACAGACCTTTCGTCTTAAAAACTAAGAAAAACTTTCAAGACAGCGAGACGAGAGAGACCACGTCGGTGTCGTCGGTAGTTGTTTTCGTGGGCGAGAAAAGCAGCGGGAATCAAAAGAGAGACCGAGTCTTTGCCCTTCGCTGTTAAAGAGGGTCTCCCACGTTTCGTCGAATCTGACGGTGCATTTCCATTTCTTGAAAGCTGCTTTTCAACCCACCATCTACCTAACTCATATAGAATACTCGCTTGCCGTGTTTATCGGATCTAAATTCATTGACCCAATGCGAACACAGACACAGAGCCCATTCACGGCGTGCAATTTGCACGTCGGTTTCGCATGATCAACGGCTAGGATGGACCTATACAGATATGAGCAATAATTCGCGACCCGAATTGGAGATCCGGACAAACTTTACCAGCAGATTCATCAAACGACTGGGTCGGGTCGGATTTGGATCGGGTCGAAAATGATCTAATCCAAATAGATCAATTTAACCTATTTTGACCTATTTCCATTCGATGCAAATTTAGTGACTCCTACCCCCAACCCATACATAACACATACTTAACCCATATTGCTAAAAACACTTCCATATTTAATCTAATTTAAGAAAATTCACATCCAAACTGAGGTGAAAATACGAAGTGAGCGAAGATCAATGGAAGACGAGAGAGAATTGAGTCTAAATGAGTTATAAATTCATTTTTGATTTGTTTAATGTTCATATTATATTTAAGGGAAAATTTCAATTAAAGATCCCAAGTGGAGTTAAATTCTCAGAAAAGGGTCCAAAGTGAACATAGTGTCAAATAAGGGCCTGAATCGGTTTCGCATGATCAACGGCTAGGATGGACCTATACAGATATGAGCAATAATTCGCGACCCGAATTGGAGATCCGGACAAACTTTACCAGCAGATTCATCAAACGACTGGGTCGGGTCGGATTTGGATCGGGTCGAAAATGATCTAATCCAAATAGATCAATTTAACCTATTTTGACCTATTTCCATTCGATGCAAATTTAGTGACTCATACCCCCAACCCATACATAACACATACTTAACCCATATTGCTAAAAACACTTCCATATTTAATCTAATTTAAGAAAATTCACATCCAAACTGAGGTGAAAATACGAAGTGAGCGAAGATCAATGGAAGACGAGAGAGAATTGAGTCTAAATGAGTTATAAATTCATTTTTGATTTGTTTAATGTTCATATTATATTTAAGGGAAAATTTCAATTAAAGATCCCAAGTGGAGTTAAATTCTCAGAAAAGGGTCCAAAGTGAACATAGTGTCAAATAAGGGCCTGAAGTGCTCAATCAGTCTTAAATAAGAATCCGAAGTGCCCAAAAAATCTCAAATAAGGACCTAGGTCTCTGGCCAGCCAAAATACCCAGCTGGCGAGAAAGTTACTGTTCCGGCACCGGAACAGTAACTTTTAATTTTTTTTTATTTTCTTTCTGTTTTTCCTTTTCTTTTTTTTTTCTTTTCCTTTTCCTTTTCTTTTTTTTTTCTTATCTTCGTCCGTCGGCCATAGCTGGGGCCGGCGGAGGTCGCTGGCCTTAGGCGAGGTTGCCTTCGCCGGCGTCAGGCAAGGGCCGCCCTTGCCTGGGCTGGACGAGGTCGCCCTCGCCGGCGTCGAGCGAGGTCGAGCCTCGCCAGATCTGGCGAGGGCTCGACCTCGTCGGCGTCGGGCGAGGCCGACCTCGCCGGCGGCCGGCGGGGCCGAGCCCTCGACAGATCTGGCGAGGCTCAACCTCGCCGGCAACTGGCGAGGTTGGCCTCACCTGATGCCGGCGAAGTCGAGCCCTCGCTAGATCTGGCGAGGGCTTGGCCCTGCCAGCCGCTGGCGAGGCCGGCCTCGTCGGCAACTGGTGAGGGCGGCCTTGCCAGCAACTGGTGAGGGCGGCCCTCACCCGACGCCGGCGAGGGTGGCCTCCGCCGGCCCCAGCTATGGCCGGCGAAGGAAGAGAAGAAAAAAAAAGAAAAGGAAAAGGAAAAGAAAAAAAACAGAAAAGGAAAAACATAAAGAAAATAAAAAAAAATTAAAAAGTTACTATTCCGGTACTGGAACAGTAACTTTCTCGCCGGCCGGCAGGTATTTTGGCCGGTCATGGACCCAAGTCCTTATTTGAGACTTTTTGGGCACTCCGGATCCTTATTTGAAATTGATTGAGCACTTCAGGCCCTTATTTGACACTATTTTCACTTTGAATCTTTTTTTGAGAATTTGACCTCACTTGGTGTCCTTATTGAAATTTTTCATATATTTAATTTCATTAATGACAAATTTACTGAATATAATTTCTTCTAACAACTCAGCCATGAGTTTGACACGTCTAGTCATTACACAGCTGCAAATATATCAAAGTTAAAAAATTATTTATGTTATTATCCAATGAATTTATATTGGGAATTGGAGATCGGACAAACGCCACCAGACAGCTGCAACTGCGCTGGTCCGTGATGTGCCAGCTGGTCCATCCCCCCTATCTTTTGCTAAATATTGGAAGGTGGAAACGTCGAAGTCAGCTGTCCTGCACCCGGAAAAAGAGAAAAGAAGCGTATAAACGGATCGTATGATGCGCGAACGTTGTTCGGGACCCGCCCATGTGTGTCGGGAGGGGCCAAAATCAATGGATTCACGAACACCATCCCAACCACAAAGTCAACGGAACAGAAACTCAAGAAAGATGACTGAGGAACATGGATGTTTTAAGAGAACAATACAGACGTTTTGGGCTAAGGATATAGAACTCAAAAGGAGACAATTTAGCAAACGTACATATATTATTATACACTCCTCATACGATATATATATAGAGAATTTAACAAACAAATCACAACTGCCTTGGAGAGAATTGATATCAGAAGCCGGAAAAGAGATTGAAATTTTGACAGCAAGTTAAATGAACAAGAAAAACCCAAATGGTGCCCTTAGTGTTTCGACATTTTCGCAGTGGAAGTGTCTCCGTGTGAGATTTCGCGGAGGCGAATGGGAACGCGAATGGGAACGTGGGTCCGGGTTCACCGCCCTTTAGGGTTCATGATTTGAGAGAACACGGCGCTCGGAGTCAGCCCGTCTGAGTCTTCGCTGGCGAGGCTCCGACCGCCAATGCTCATGCTCATCCCGCTGCTTCTTGAATCGGTCACGTTGCTGTCGAAGCCAGGGGATGCGTCGGGATCCTTCTTCCCTTTGCAGGCCGCGGCATTGAAAGCTCCGTCATCCATGCCAATTCCCCCGAAGCCCGTGCCGCTCTCCTCCGCGCTCTCTTGCAGCTGGAGGGCGAACTCAAGGTTCCACAGGACGTCGCCCATTGATGGCCTCTCAATGCCCTGGTCGGAAACGCACTTCATTGCGGTCTCGGCGAACTTTTTGAAGCACTCCGGCGCGATTCTCCCCTTCAAATGAGGATCCATAATGTGTTCGAGAATGCCTTTCTTGTGGCAATGAGCAGCCCATTCCGCCAGACTGACTTGCTCTTTCGGCAGAGTGGGGTTCAATGCAGGGCGCGCACAGAGGATCTCGAACAGCACAACACCGAAGGAGTACACATCGGATTTGTCAGTCAACTGCTGACGCCTGAAATATTCAGGATCCAGATATCCAAAGCTACCCTTCACAACAGTACTGACATGCGTGTGATCCAGCGTAGGACCAGTCTTTGACAGACCAAAATCGGAGACCTTCGCCACCCACTTCTCGTCCAAAAGAATGTTGGTAGTTTTCACATCGCGGTGAATGATCGTGTGCTTGGCCCCAGTGTGGAGATAGTGCAGCCCACGAGCAGCTCCAATGCAAATCTCAAGTCTTTGCTTCCATGGGAGAGGGGGTCTCTGGGTCTTGTACAGGTGCTCCCGGAGCGTTCCATAAGCCATGTAATCATAGACAAGGATCATCTCACAGTTTTCTTCGCAATACCCAATCAACGAAACGAGATGGCGATGGCGTAGCTTGGAAAGCATTTCAATCTCAGTTTGGAATTCATGCACACCTTGCTCAGAGAGGGGGTTCCCGCGCTTGATCGCCACTTTAGTCGTCCCGCCGTCGATTTCTCCTTTGTACACTTTGCCAAAGCCTCCCACTCCAAGGAGGAGAGCCTCGTCGAAGTTCTTGGTGGCAGCTTTAATCTCAGCAAAAGAGAAATGGCGGCAAAGGTTCGACGGCAGGGACGATGCATAACTACCAGTAGTGTTCGTCTTTGCGGAACCCGCAGAGTGCGAGTTTCCATAAAGAGAGAGAGGAAGCCAGCCGGATGGTCCATCGCTTGCGCTTGACTCCTTCCCATGCCTACGGCGACGCGAAGCACAAACAGCTAAGAGACCGATGACTATGGCTAACACAACTCCCCCGCCAACCCCTCCTGCGATAATTGCTGTTTGATTAGTTGATTTACCAGGCCCTGTTCTAGCTCGTGAGGGATCGATTACATCCTGCTTCGGTGCAGGAATAGGGTTAGGCCCCGCAAGATTGCCAGACGCATCACTAACTTTGAACATCTCCACTCCATTCAAAATTGCGTCGTAATACTGAGACTTCGTAGCCGTATTCGGATGTAGGGCAAGCCACAAATCCTGCTGCCCAGCTCCATCTGGTACAAGTACCACATAATCCTTATAAATGGGGATTCCATTGCCGTGTGTCCATCCAGCCACATCAGCCTGATCCTCAGCAGTTTGATTGGCGATGAAGATCTCAAACATTCTCTGGTTTATTTTCGTTATGACATCAGATAACTCACAGAAATGCAGCCTCACCAGGTAATTGAACCCAGAGTCAACAGCGAAAATCCAAGTGAGGTTGTAGTTCACATTGACACTTGCATTGGGTCCCATCGTTCTTGCGGTGGAGTATACATTGACAGGAGCGACATAAGTAGGCATGGATAAGGGATAACGAATCGTCACATTCGTATCATTAGTGGCTGTGACCCCAAAGGCAGCACCGTATAGGTAAGGACTATCATCATACCAGGACCTGAACAGTCCCGTGTCGCTAGACGGCGAGATGTCCTGACCTCCCACATTTAATCGATAAGCAGTCTCGAGAGCAGTGGTATTATCGATGGTGAAGAAAGCACCATCCTGACCGACGATCGAGGTGGTTCCAGTCGAACTATAAATGTCAGGCATCGACACGATCTCGATCCCATTAACAAAAGCAAATGCACCCTGATAGGTCTTAGAGGGACTGAAAGTTATATCCAGCGTCTGCCCCTCAACATTGACCGAGTACTCCTTCAAAACATATGCAAAGTTCAAAGCCTCCGTCGTTTGGGCCACACTGAAGTTCTTCAGAAGAGTATAATCCCCGGCAGAAACAGAGAATATGGCATTGGACGCGTTATACGAATTGTACGAAGAGGGATAAAAGTACAACCGGACGAACTTCCGACCGGATGCCACCGGAAAACTGTAAGTAAAATTAGACGGGAAGATCCTCGCGGTCATGTAGGGGACCTGTGGCACCGAGGGGTCCTGCGTGGCGGCCGCGGCCGTGATCGAGTTCGCGGTGGGAGACGGGAACTTGGAACCGATGTCCGAGGTCCACACCCGGCCATCGGTATCGGTGGTCTGCGGAACCGCCCCGCAATTCAGCAGGATCTTATCGGTGGGCACATAGTTATCCCCCAAAACCGCCACCGCCGCCAACAACGCGGACAAGCACAGAAACACCACCAGGGACGCCCCGGCGCCGGTCGCCGCGGTATTCCTCATCGACCCCCCAAAAAAAGGCACGAGATTCAGCTTAAAATCCCGGAACAACCCTTACTTCACTCCGCTTCCGGATCCCGCCGAAATCCCTCCGCCGGAAGAACGACCCGACAGCGAGACGCGATCAGCTCATGACAGGACCTGAACGAGACAGTCGACGGAGGGGGAGGGGGCAAAAAAACAAAACAAACAACAACAACAAGCACACCCATCAGCTCGAACCTCCCCAAGTTCCGAAATTTCACGCCCGAGAAGAGAGAACCCGACAGACCCATCTCGGAACCGACCCAGAACTCAAGAAGCACGCAGTGGGCATCGAACCAGCAGAGAGTCGAAATGCAACCTCCGGAAGCCCCAAAGACAAAGAGGGGGGGGGGGGAATGCGAGGATCTTACCTGAGCCGGAGCAGCGGAGACGGGGACAGATCGCGGCGATTCCTCGTAGGGCCTGAGGAGAGATCAGATCGCCAAAGCTGCGGAGATCGAGAGAGAGAGAGAGAAGAAGAGGAAGAGGAAGAAGGAGCTGAGAAATGCTGCGCTGCTTGCTTTGCTTGGAGCAGCAATTACTTGTCTTCCGTCGATGGAGAGTAGTCAAGAGAGGCTTCTTTAATTAGTTGTCATTATTTTTATTAATACGGGGTTTTAAATTTAATCAGGAGCGATTGCCGTCTTTAAGTTAGTGGGGGGGGAGCAGTTCGGGGACTGGGGAATGACGAGGGCGCCCTCCGGAGAGCGACGTTTTTGCGGATCCCTGCCACTCCCCCCCCGCTCTTGTCGAATTGGATGATTGATTGAAAAGCGATTGATTGAAAAGCTGCTGAACGCGCTTGAAGCGTGCCGAGGACAGGAGGGAGGAGCCTAGGAGGAGGAGCCATCTGGTTTGGCTTCTGACGCGTGCGTCCGCGTCAAAGCTGGCAAAACGCGCTGAAACGGCGCCCTTTCTTCTTTTTTTTGGACGTCGTTTCGTTCCCGGTGGCCAGTTGGCGCCGCTTATGTTCGCAACCGTCACCGACTCGGTCCCCCTTTTTCCAAATTCCCCTGCCAAACTTCCTAGAATTCTTTTTTGCCGTTCCCTCCAGGATTTGGATTCGATCGATGTGGCTCGTGGACCTCCTGGGGCAGTGCCGTCCGCAGAAAAACGGTTCTCCGCGTGTATAAATTGATCAGGAGCAGATGTCGTCCGAGGCCGATCGAGAGCCCCCGGGGCGCTGCACGAGCTGGACGTAGGATGCGCGCACGAACGAGCGCGATGTTACGAGCTAAGACGTGAATGAACGGAGAACGAGTAAAGTCCGACCGTTTCGTAATTCATTTGCTTTTTTTTTTCTGGCTTACGATGCGCGTTGCGAACCCTGGGTTCGTGCCGCGGCAAATGATGGCGTTGCAGCCGGTGTCGGAAGAGATCCCCGACGACTTGAGGTGCGCGGACCCTGCTCGGTACAAGGGCGCTCGCCCCCGACCAAAGAGGGGTGGATCCTTTTCATTTGGCTTGAGCCGTTGACGTCACGGAGGAGATGCTCGAGGCTGATTAAATAATTACTTTTCATAATAAGGGATTTTTAAATTATACGGCTGGACTAATCCCTGTGAATCACACAAACTGCTCCATCCACGTGTATCGGGTAATGCTCCACCTATAAGGACGGAAAGCATGGCCTCGAAGATTAATATGACTGAGTGTATCCGTGATTTGAATACGAATTTATTGGATGAAAATCAAGTTGTCAACCACAAAATAGACTCATTTATCGATGAATTACTCATTTATTTATGAAGAAAGCAATGTATCGTAAAAATGATAAAGTCACCGCGACAAAATTTTGCTACAAGAGAAATTTTATTTTCCAAGAATGAAAAATATACGTTTACCAACAACGCTCGGTTGATTTCACGGAAAACATTTTCCGGCGCTTAGTTCGCAAGACTTTTCTGTTCGGCAGAGGAAACTTGTCATCTTGTAATAAATGATTAAGAAGCTAATAATTTACTGCTAATCTCTTTTTCCCTCTATTTTGCTCGACTCTCTTATCGACCTAGAATGATTCGCGTGCCCACCGAGAGTGAGAGGGCTCAATTAGTCACCACCGAATCAACCGATGGCATTTTTTTACGGGATAGAGCTGCATCTACGTGATTCATTCCCGATTGGTTCGCCTCTGTCGGGTCGATATCTTCATTTTTTCTTAAAAGACAATTCGACAAAGAACTCGGAACTCGGCCACAACGGATTACCGGAGCATTTCTCCCGGAAACTCCCAATGAGTTTATGCACGGGAACTCAGCAACTGCTATAAATTTGGTTCTGCTTGGGCTAGCGGTAAGGAATACATCCCCTTTGATATCGACAAACTCCTTGAACTGGTCTTCAAAGCGTAGACCATTATTCACAAAGCCTGGCCATTTTCCGGCAAAACCCTCAAAGGCCTGGTTGAACTCCATCAGAAAATTGGACACTTGCTCTTGCAGCCCATGAAGACCAACCCATACACTTGCTTTGTCCTTCCAAGCAGAGCGGCCGGAGTGCCGTGCACTTGCTTGGCCGTCCTTCTTTAGCTTTTACATCTCCATCCCGAAAAAGATTGTTTTCTCCAATTTGTCAATGGATTGCAGCCAAGAAGATCATGTCAACCCCTGCCTTGCCCGGTGTTTGGTTGAACTGGAGGTCGAGACTCGATCTTTCTAGTTCATGCCCGTGTTGGGCTTTTAATGAGCTGTGTACAAAACTCATATTTGTAGGAAGATTTTGATTTGTTCAAAATTTGGAGTTGGCTAGACCTATTAAATGTATCTTAAACCCATACATAATATATGGGTTACTATAACTTTGAAGAACCCACCTTAAATTGATCTTAAAGTTTTAAGCCTATTATAAATGGGTCTTAATAGGTTGAGTGTGGAATCCATTTCCAACCCACCCATTAAGCCCGCACACACTTTCTCCCTTTTTACAAAAATATATTTTTTTAAATCGAAATTGTTTTTTATTTTTTTCTCCTTTTCTTTTATATTTCTTTTTTATTTTCATTTCTTTCTTTTTTCTTTATTTTCGACCTGTGGCTGGCCGCGATGACGGTCGGCCACTGACCACCGGCCACAAGGGAGGGATGATCTCACTGGCCTCGGGTGAGCTCGCCTGTGGCTCATCACTGGCCGTCGTCGAAACAGAAAAAAAAAGAAGATAAAAGAAAAAGAAATTTTTAAAAATTTTAAAAATTCAATTAAAAAAATAAAAAATTATTAAAATCATTAAAATGATTGCATGAAGTAAAATCAAGTCAGATTTTATATATCAAACGTCAGAAAATATTTTTTAGTTCATTTTCAGGTTTCAGCCAAACATTGAAATTTTTTTATTTTCTTGGAAAATGACTTCATGGAAAATATTTTATAAAAATATTGTATTTTTCACAAAAAAAAAATAGAACCTCAATTTAAAAAAAATTATAAAAATTGTTTGCTAGCTTTTTATTGTATGAAAATATTTTAGTAGTATAATTTAAAAAAAATCATAAGAAACAAGTTTTCCTATATTGAGTTAAATATATGAGTGTTTTAGTAATATGAGTCGGGTCGGGTCGGGTCGGGCATGGATTAGGTATGGGTCGGGATATTTACATCACAAATAAAATGGGTCATAAACGAGTAAATAGGTCAATTTAGGTCGGACCATTTATGACCCGATCCAAACCCGACCAGATCCAAACCCGACCCGATCTACCCCGTTTAACAGGTCTAGTGTTGGCTTTTACTGATCATTATCTTAGATTATGATGGATATATCTAGACCCAAGATTCGGCACAAGATACACGGTGATGTGCTGTTTTATCCAAGTTTGACCGGTTGACCAAGAAAAGACATGAGGAAGAAGATGACGTTCGGCTTGATTTGGTTATGGAAAGCTTGGGGTTGACTTAGTTTAGATGGTTTTGGACCGAGATTGATTTTTAGTGGGTTGGGTTTTGTTCATTCGAGGGAGCCTGCTATGAGAGCCAATTTGTATATGTGGCCCATATCCGTGAGACCAGATCACGGCCCATGTTCGGACCGGGCCAAGGGGCCCAGCTTGAGTCCCCATTTTCGAAATAAATAAAAAATGCGGAAAAAATAATTGTTAAGAAAATCAGAAAATAGCTTAGGCAAAGGGGTTGATTAGATTGTTGGATTTTAGTATTAGATTTAGCTTAGTTTATTTTTAATTAGCACATATATTGTTTAGAGATTTTAGTGAGTACCTTTGATTTAGTTTATGTTTAGGTAATTTGATCTTTTAGGTAAGAAATTGGATTTAATTTGAACTTAGCTCACGGGGTTACTGTCATGGGGCTTAATAACAAGGTCATACTTTATTGAGTTTACTTTTCTATACTTTATTTTCATGGTATTGATTGTGGTTGTTTACTTTTTCCCGATTGCACGCTCATGCATTAGACTTCGTTTGGTATAGGATAATAAAATGGTCAAAGATTGTCCGAATTATTTAGATAACAAATCAATCAAGTTAGGTTACTAAAAGAGCACCAGTTAGACAATTAGTTTAATCAAGTCATTTACCTTAAATCTCTAGTTGCGTAGAAATTGAGGTATTCTCCCGTGCTTCACTAAATTTTTAACTGGCCTCAATAAGCTAGTGGCAACTCCTCGTATAGAATTCTCACAGAGTTAATTGAATTAAAATGAAAATCCTAACGCCGCATGAGGTAAGGATTTGGAAGAGCCTGCATCGATTGGTCCTCAATTTGACATTATCTCTAAACCCATCTTCCCTAGATCGCTCACCAGGAGAGTCGCGGCATGCAAGACTCAGCAAACAAAAACTCCAAAAAATAATTCCACTAAGAGCCGTTCGTGTGCATTTCTTCCTTTCATGCAAAAGACAAAACCTACAAGTTTAATCCATAATCAAACTCACTCTAAGTTCTCTCCCGGCTAATAAACAAAAAATTTGATCTTAGCCATTCACAAATTTGGTTGTCACAATCATCCCAGCAAGAGAAATCTTATCAGACCAATGAAATTTGTGACATCACGGTTTATTTACTTGATGACGACGCTTTGGCTGCTACTTTTAATTTCTTTTTCAGACCATGCCCTACCACGTAGAACTACTAAATGACATAATTTAAGGTGCGACAAAGAGCATTATATTAACTGCAGGATTTAACAATTCTAGAGAACTTACCAAATGCCACTATATTTCTTACACAACATGATTGTCGACTTAAAAGCAGCAGGAATCACTAACCAGACAGTTCATGAAGTCAACGAGTCACCCGGGTTACACACCAAGCATGCGAATTCCATGCGCCTTGTGAGAGCTGGAAAAAAGATGGCACCCTTGGTCCGGTTTGGCACAGTACATATTTGAAGAAATGTTATTCAAACTTGAAGAATTTTCTTTGTTCAAGGACTTTCCTGGCAATAGACACACATACAGGTCTTCAATTCCTCAAGTCCATTCATCTTCTACTAGATTCACATCCTCAGTTCTATTCATAGACCATTGACAGTTTATAATGGACAATCACGGAGAGGAAAAACCTACGAACTTACTCCAATCAAGCATAAGGACCAAAGTTCAGTGAACATGATAACATTGCGAAAGTCTGAACAGCAAGTCATCCCAAAACTGATAATACACACGCCCCCGTGGCCGGATAAATATCAGCGCCCCGCAAAAAACCCAGAAGCCGACAACAAATCCGAGTGGCATGCTCATGTAAAACGACTTCATGTCAATCCAGCCATTGTCCTCGCGATGTTTGGACCTTTGAGTTGGAACAGCATCTGCTTCTTCAGGATTGGTAGTTATTGGGCAATTTTTGTCAAGTGGAAACCCGCACAGTCCTTTGTTACCTTCAAACGAACCTTCTGAAAATGTGAGAAACTGTTTGCTTGCTGGGATCATACCAACAAGTTGATTATAGGAGAGGTTCAGGGATGAAAGGAAGTTCAGATCTGAAAGCTGCACTGGAATGGTCCCATTGAGGTAGTTCCGTGACAAGTCTAGGGACTCGAGCTGCTGTATTTTTCCTAATGAAGGGGGAATAGGCCCTGAAAGCACATTGTGAGACAGGTTGAGAAAATAGAGTGCTCGGAAATCTCCCAATGCTTCTGGTATTGGACCTTCAAATCTGTTGCTCGAGAAGTCGATCAAGGTGAAAACAGTTAGGATCTTCATGAGTTCTAGCTGCAGACCTTTAAAAGTAACACGAACTATGTCCTGATAATAGAGCTTGCTCCACCGAAGAAATTGATATTGAAGATGGCCAAAGTGTGAATTAACCTTCATGGCCTCCCAAGGCGTCAGGAAATCTTCAGGAAGCATACCACTGAAATTGTTGAAAGATAGATCAACAATTTGAAGCATCTTCCATGCGCCACTATTGACTGGACAACCAATTTGCCCGTAGAATTTGTTGGAATGCAGAACAAGGACTCTCAGAGTAGATATCTGCCTCAACTGGCATGGGAATTCATCCTTAATCTGATTGTTTCCAATGTCTAGCACCTCTAACATGGAACATTTAGCCAAAGGAATCGGGAGCTTTCCTGTCAAGAGATTACCATTAACATCCAAAGTCCTCAAAAGGCATCCCGCTGGTAATGTATGCGGAATTCCTCCAGTCAGGTTGTTATTCCTCAAGTTCAACACCTTGAGAGTCTTTAACATTAAGCACTGAGGGATGGTTCCTATCAAATGGTTGTTGGAAAGGTCTAGTACCTCGAGATACAGGGCTTCGCAAATTGATTCTGGGACAGGGCCATGGGGATGATTGTTTGAGAGAGAGAAGAAAATTGTGGAACCCAGGAGTTTTCCAATATCATTTTGAAGAACTGAACTGAAATTGTTACTCGAGAAATCCAGGTAGGAACCATTCGGGGGCACAGGTAACGTTTTCCCCTGGAGCTTGTTTCTGTGGAGGTCAATAACAGAGAGACTGGAAGGGAGATTAGGTAAAGGTTCTCCCAATTTATCGAAGAAATTGAAGGAAAGATTGACATAAGAAATATATGCTTTCTCCCATATCCATTTTGGTATCTCTCCTTGAATTTGATTGACGGAGAGGTCTAGAAGGGCTAATGTGGGTATATTTTCCAAGAATTCAGGTAACGAACTCAGCTGACAGGAAGCCAGCTGTAAAGTGTAGAGAGTACGGAAACCGAGCATAGTAGAAGTGGAAGCAGTAGCATTAATTGACAAACGATTGTGGGAAAGATCGAGATATGTGAGGTTCTTGAGCTGCTGAAACACATCAATGTGCAATGAGCCACTGAAATTATTAGAAGAAAGTGAGAGGTAGTTAAGCCCTCGAAGTTCGAAAACATACGCTGGTATTGGTCCCTGTAAATTGTTGCTGCTCAAATCAAGCACGTTTAGTTGACAGCAAGTGACATTTAGAGACCCACTCAGCTCACCAGAAAACTGATTGTTGGAAATTTGTATCGCTTTAATTGAAGGAAGGGTAAAGAGAGAAGGGGGAATGATTCCGTCCAATGAGTTGTACCGCAAATCTAGTTTTACAAGGCTCAGAAGCTCTTCCCAACTGGTGGACTTAATCTCTCCAGTTAGAGCATTGCGGGATAGCATAATCTGTCTCAGATGCTTGGACATACTGAATGAAGGAACCGAACCAGTAAGATTATTTAAAGACATGTCCAAATAAGTCAGCTCTGACAGGTTCTCTATGGAGCTCGGGATCGATCCACTCATATTGCAATTAGACAATTGTAAGCTTGACAATTTTCTGAGATTACCGATTGAATTTGGAAGCCCCCCGAAATGCTCGTTTCACTCAGGACCAGAGTCTCAAGAGAACTATCCTCTGGAAAATCAGGCAAAGGACCCCGAAGAAGTTGGTTGTATGATAGGTCAAGGGTCTGAAGTGTCTGCATCTGAAAGATTTTACGAGGAAACTCTCCATACAACCCACAATAACTCAGACGCAGAGCAGTTAGATTGGTGAATCTGGCGAGGAACTCAGGAACCGTGGTTGACAGGTTGTTGCCATTGAGTTGAATGAATGACAAATGATGCAGATTCACAAGGGAAGAGTCAACAGGACCAGAGAGAAGGCAATTAGACATGCTCAGCACCTCAAGTTTTTGCACTGAAGAGGACAATGCATTGCACCACTCATTTCCCTCGGAAGACAGGTCGACGCCATCGAGAAGTAACTGTCTTAGCTCCGTGAGGTTTCCAATCACGGTCTTCAAATTGGGATTCTTGAGCTTTAGTCTATCAATTTCAGGAAAATAAAGAAGAGAAAGATCAAGAATACTTAACTTCCTCAAGCTTGCTAACTCTATCGGAATCTGCCCAGAGAATCCAGCGTTGGACAAGTTCAGATAAATGAGGCCGCTGAGATTTGCGAAGCCAGAGGGAATTGCAGAGGATTTGAAGTCGTTGAAAGCCAAGGTTAGCTTTTGGAGATGCTTTAGTCTAAAGAGACTCGACGAACTGTTAATATTGCAAGAGATTGATTCGAAGCTCAAGTCTAGACCGATGACCTTTCCATCCTCGTCGCACGTCACACCATTCCAAGGGCGAGCATTTCGATTCCACGTAACCAGCTTGGAAGACGCAGATGCATTGAAGACAAGGCTATTTTTCAACTCGACCAGCAACAGTTCATGGTCGCCAAGACATGGACTAGAAACCGATACCAAACAGATCCCGAAGAAATTGGAGCACATGAATGGCAAGAGAAGCCACAACAAATGCGAGGTTCTCATCGAGTGCAACTGGGATACTAATTTACAGAGTTTGTGAGAGAACACGTGCCAGGAGGAGCTGTGTTCTTATTGAAGGCAGATGAACATGAACTTCCTTGTATGGTACTTCAATGGGGCTGCGTTTGGTCTATTTCTAATCACATCGTATCGTTAATTCTTTGGTCCCCCATGCACGGCAATCTTGACTTGACTTGACTTGGGTAATGCAAATACATCAAGTCACTTGGTTGAACCTGGTGGTGGCCCTTCATCGGTTTGACCGTGGATGCAAATTCTAGAATGATCTCGCTAAGGATGTCACGTCCGATATTGACTTGAGCTGATGGATCGAGTAACTCCGGCAAGTGACCAGATACCGCCGGAACAAATGGCTCGTGAGATGGACGGGGGATCAAGCATGAGTACTTTGGCTACCCTTGGTCCTTTGTTACGGCTACTGCTGCTGCTTTCGCTCTCTTTTGTTTTTACCCTCGTGCCTTTGTGCGCCTTGACTCGAGATTGCAGAATTGTGATTTCAGTGGCGCTCCCCGATTACTTATATATTAATTTAATCGATTATTTATAAATTATCGCTTGTTTTTAGATTTTGCAAGTGGGCACGGAAGCGTTTGTAACCTATCGATGAAACAACAATTTTACAACTCACAAAACCTAACAGTAGATTATTACTTTTTTTTTCTATATTATAAGTGTTGATTCCTAATAAATTTTGAAGTTGACAAAACTATTCATGTTAATCTTGTAAATCTGATATGTACTCTGAAGTATTTTGATCCAAGTAAATATATTGTGGAAGTGGCAACTTTAATACTTCAAGGGAACTTAAGTTTCTGGACGCTCAGACTTTACGAGGTTCAAAAGGAAAATTTCAAACTCTATGAGTTTCAGAACAAGTGGTTCATACCTTATTGAAAAGTCACTCAGACTTTATACCAAGTTGATGAAGAACTTTAAGCATCACTTTTGAAAGGTTCAGACTTTACTGAAGACCTACGCTGATTTAAGTTCTGAATGTAAAGCAAGAATTAGAAATTCTTTAGATTCAGAATTTATTCAGAACGAAATATAATGACTAGTGATCTAGTGTGGATTTCACAAAAAGAAAGTTTTGATTGACTCAATCTAAGGCTATAATTGATTGACAAATCAAACATTATGGCAAGTATATATCACAACGGATAAAACTCTACTTATGAAAATCAAGATTCTGGTTGTATGGGCTCCAGATTCAGTGGGATTCAGATTTTGTCAATCAACTGCTATTTAATCCATTTATACAAATCTGTCCAAGGTGAAGATTGGATGATGATCCTCTGAAAGTTGTTCAATGGCTAGTTTAGAAGTGGAGGAGTATAAAAGGAGATTAATGAGGAGTAGAAGATAGCAAACGAAATCAAGAATCAACAAGTCCAAAGTCTGAGCATATGCCGATTCTATTACTTGTCTTTCCTGAGCTAAACACTGATATTTCGAGAGACATTCTATAAGAGTGATTGTGTGAGATAGAGAGTTCTATCATTCACCGAGTGTTATCACTCATAACTTGTAATCCCTTTTGATCATATAGTGGAATCCAGCTAGTAGGTTGTCAGTATGGGAGAGTGGACTTAGGCTTGATCTAAGTCGAACCACTATAACTTCTTGTGTGCAGTACTCTTTATCTCTAATCTCTTATTATATTGTTTACACTACACATTAACACATTCAAAATCTAAATATTGTTCAGACTTTACTAATTAAAAATCGTTTCCACTTTAAATTCGTAAAAATCACCTATTCACGCTCCTCTAGGTGATACTTGCTAGCTACATCGATAAGTGAGGGCACAAGTGTTTGTAAGTTACCAATGAAGTGAATAATTAACAATCCACAAACTCGGCAGTAGGTTATATCTCGTTTTTAGATTTTTGAAGTGGGCACGCAAGTGTTCGTAAGATACCCATAAAATAACAATTTTACCGTAACATCGACAAACCCAATAGTAGATTACTACTACTTGTTTTTAGATTTTACAATGACGCGTCAGTAAGTTATTAGTGAAATAATAGTTTTACCACCACAAATCTAACAGTGGATTAGCATTTGTTTATAGAATTATTTGTAAGTTATCAATAAAATAACAATCTTACCATCCACGGACTCAACGGTAGATTACCACTTACCGCACTAAGATTTAATTTTGAGCAGCAAATATGTAACATATCCGGTAAGTTACTAGAACATCGACGGCCCAATTCCAAAAAAAACCTTCAACTTTATACTTTGCCCCAAATATACCCTGAACTTTTTTTTGTCTCAAGAAAAACCACCAACTTTTCTCTAAGTCCCAAATCTACCCTACCGTCCAGAAAAAAAAAAAAAAAACAGAACAGAGACCCGGTAGCTGCGGCGGTGGCCAAGCCTTCGCCGGTGGCCGCCGCCACAGCCGCCGGGAAGGAGCGGCGGCCCTCGCCTGGGCCTTCTCGAGGGCCGGCGAGGGTCGCCGGCCCCGGGCGAGCCGCCGGCGAGGCCGTGCAGGCCCCGATCTGGGGCGAGGGTCGCGCCCCCCCCCTTGATCTGGACCAAGAACTTCATCCAGAGAATCCACAACAGTCACGATTATGGACAATGACAGAAACAGTTCAAAGCGCTCCAAACCCAGCCGCATCGAATTCTCGTCGAATTCAAATTTTTAAACTACGACTTGGCCTTTCGCCGGAGGCGCTGTCCTGAGCTGCTCATACTCGTGCTGGCTCATCGCCGGCCTCGTCGAGGCCGGCGAGGTCGCCGGCCACGGGCGAGCCGCCGGCGAGCGCCGCGCAGGCCCCGATCGGGGCGAGGTCGCAGCCTCCAAGATCTGGAGTCGACGAGACCTCGCTGCGCCGCTCGGGTTCGGAGCGCTTCGAACTGTTTCTGGTCATTGTCCATAATCGGTGACCTCGTTGGCTCGGGCGATTCTCTGGATGAAGTTCTTGGTCCAGATCAAGGGGGGGGGCGCGACCCTCGCCCCAGATCGGGGCCTGCACGCCCTCGCCGGCGGCTCGCCCGGGGCCGGCGACCCTCGCCGGCCCTCGAGAAGGCCCAGGCGAGGGCCGCCGCTCCTTCCCGGCGGCTGTGGCGGCGGCCACCGGCGAAGGCTTGGCCACCGCCGCAGCTACCGGGTCTCTGTTCTGTTTTTTTTTTTTTTTTTTTCTGGACAGTAGGGTAGATTTGGGACTTAGAGAAAAGTTGGTGGTTTTTCTTGAGACAAAAAAAAGTTCAGGGTATATTTGGGGCAAAGTATAAAGTTGAGGGTTTTTTTTAGAATTGGGCCGAACATCGACAGTCGTAAGTCGCTAATACAGTTGCAACATCAAGTGGGGATATACATGACCGTAAGTAGCAGGTTGCGTGATTTTACCACGGTTACGTAGAATTTTTCAATAATGTTACAATTTTATTATTTGAACATAACAGTATTCGGCCTGTGAGTTTGATCACATAAAGTAGTGAGCCATCATGCATCGTCTCAAATGTCATAAACGCAGCCATAGGAGGAGCGAAATCCTCATTTTGTTTCAAGCACGTTGGGAAAACACTCAATGTAATTGAGAGAATCGGCTGCTCCTAAGTTCAAGAACTTTTGAAGCTTATTAATGTTTAGGGATCCTCAAGAGAGAGAACATAGGGAAAGACCACGTCTTCACTTAATTACTCGACTTTATAATTTGCTACAATCAAGGATATTTATGCTACGAAAAATGAAATAATGTTATTTAACAAGGAAATAGCTCGATATAAAAAGAAAATTAGTTATCGTAGAACTGGCGAGCGCAAAAAAGAGACATCATAAAATTGGCGCCTCTTTCTCAGACAGCCTCGACGAAAATGTATGGAAATTTAACTTGAATTGTGGCAAGCTAAACTAAATCACCCTCAGTGCTCAACTTTGGCTACTTGACGAATAAGTGCTCGACTCGGGTGCTCACGGTTGTCAAAACACTTCACAATGGCTTCGCTTGTCGATGTCGCTCGGAAGTGAAAGAAAGTCTAACAAGTCTATGGTGCGTATGGGTCTTGCAGATTGGAGCACTAATGGCCCACCGTAGAAAACTCTATTATTGTGTTTTTCTTAATTTGGAGTTGATAAGTACAAAAAACATAAAATAGAAAAGAAAAAAAAGAAAGAAAGTAAGACCAAAACCAACAAACCAACCGTTGTCTGATTTTGACGAAGTAGGAGAACCAATGACCACGATCAAGAAGGATGCACGAAGGAGTCAAGCTAGAGAAAAAAGAGGCTCGACTTTCGGTAGACTTCTGTTTCGCCGAAAATGTTCTCGCGGCGAAATATAATTTATCGAAAGTCAATTTTCGGTTTTTAATGAGAGGGGACCGATTCTGGATCTAATTCCGAATAGGAGTTATCCAAGCGTGAAAAAAGAGTTCGATTGTCTTGATTAATAACTCAAATTTCGTATAGTAATGAAACTCGATTTATATTCATAAACAACTCAAACAAGTCCGTCCAATGACTGGCGGCATCCGAAGTTCATTGATGTGATATTACAAAGCTACTAGCTTAGAAAGTAAACAGCTATAGTTACGGAAAAATAAAATGCAATACTGGAAAGTAAAAATGAAAAGACGGCATTTTGGTTTGTATGAACGGGGGTTCTTTTGGCAGCCAGGTACTATTTATAATGTGACCTTGGTAACCGCCTTTGGTACTCCATTCAATGACCACCGTTGATCTCATCTTCACCATCCATCTAATGATACTTGTCCGCCAACTACCATCGATCTTATAATTTGTTCCAAGGTGATAACTGCCGTAAAGTTCATACCATCTGACACCTATCTTCCTTGAAGCAGTAACCATCATCGAGCTCATATTATCTTGATACATGTCCTTCTCGAGGCAGTAATCGTCATTGAGCTATCATTGTCTTGACACCTATCCTTTCCAGGATGATAACTGTCATCAAGTTCTTCCTGACTTGACACCTATCCTCCTGAAGTAGGAACCGTCATCGAACTCTTCCTAGCTTTTTCCCGGAATGATAACCGTCGTTAAGTTCTTCTTGGCTTGATATCTGTCCTCCCGAAGTAGGAACCATCGTCAAGCTATTCCTGGCTTGACACCTATCCCTTTCCTTGTCGATTTCCTCGATGACAATTTTCGTCGACAACTTCAGCGCTCGCTCTCAAGCTTTCTTAATTTCAAATTTTCCATCAGTATCTCCCAATGTTTGCCACCTATGAACCGTCTCGTAAGGGCTACGTCATCATTCGACGTCTATTATTTTATTTATTTCGGTTGTCGATAGCCTATTCAATTATAGGTGTCAACAACTTCACCGGCACAAGGATGTTTGCAACATGACTGATGAGGCCTTTAGAGAAACGATGACTTCCTCTGACGACAAGGGAGAGACCATCGACTCGCCAGATAAAGTTTCTCTCAGAGACAACACGAGCACATTTGCGACCGTGACAAGCAGATGACAACGGGGCACTCTTGACGACGACGACTTGTTGCGGTTGCTCTCGAAGATGAAAATATTCAAATGTCAAGAAAAGAAGTAATTTAATCTAACAAATTACCTTGGGAGATAATAGAGAATTATCTCCCAAGAATAGTGAATTTCAGGGAGGCAGGGGGAGCAAAACAGGGGATGCTTCAGCTTGGAAACAGGGAGCAATCAATGTAAATGCCTCCCGGTAGAAACTATTCTGAATAGGGTTAACATTTGTTTGACTGATGATGTTAATTGCTCGGTTCTGGAACAAAATGATTATCATTCATGCATTTATCTTTGTTAAGGCCACCTTCGCTGCAAACTTGACTTGACTAGAGAATGTAAAATTGTCGTTTCAGTGGTGCTCCCCAGATGGGATGACAAAAATGGGATTTGTTCCGCCCGTGGTAAATGCCTAACATCGATAGTAAATTTAATATACCAATAATAAGTAAACAAAAACTGATCAGTAATTGGCTAATCTAATAAACTATTTATAAATCACTAACGAAATAACAATTTTACGGTCAATAAACCAAATAGTAGATTGCCACTTTAGATTTTACAGACGGGCGCATAAGTATTTGTAAGTTGTCAATGAAATAACAACTTTACCACTTACAAAACCTAATAATAGATTACCATTTGGTTTTTCATTTTACTAATGGGCTCATAAGTAGGGGTGAGCATGGTCCGGGCGAGCGGTTCCTGATATGAAACCGGGAACTGCCCACTAAGAACCAATTCAAAGAAATTGAAACCGAAAACCGCTCGTTGGTTTCATAGATCCACCCGAAAATCGAATCTCCAGTCCAGTTCGGTTCCTGGGTGGATCCATGGAACCGATCTCACCAAATTTCATGCAAAGGAGGTGACCGAGAGTGAGAGAGGGAGGCGATGAACGGCTAAAGGTGCGATTGTGGGTTGATAGGAGTTGAGAGTCGAGCTTTAGATTAGGGATTTTATGGTTTTTATTTTTCTAAAAATGTCTTTTTTTTGGGTTGAAATTTTTCCAAAAAATTATATATATATATATATTACCGGTTTGGTCTAGGTGGCAGGTGGGTGGTTCCACGCCTAAAACAGGGAATTGGACCGGTACTCACCGGTTTTAGTAAATTGAAATCGGAAACTAGATCAGTCCTTGCGGGAACCACCGGTTCCGGGCCGATCTGGTCCGGTTCCGGACGGTTTCCAGTTCTTTTGCATAGGGGTGAGCGGTTCCCGGTCCGGTCCGGTTCCAAGGTGGAACCGGGAACCGGACCGAGAGAACCGGTTCCCAATTTTGAGAACCGCGGACCGGACCGGTTGGTTTTAGGACCGAGAACCGGACCGGACCGTCGGTCCGGTCCGGTTCCGGTTCCGGTCCAATAGAACCGGTTACTTAGAGTTTGGACTTTTTTTTTTGTCAAACACTTAAAGTTTGGTTCACATTTTTCTAATTTTTTTCAATAAATTTATGTCAATGAAGTTCACTTAGGGTTTAATTTACATTTTACTAATTTTTATCAATGAATTTATGATAATGAAGTTCACTTAGAGTTTAGTTTACATTTTATTAATTTTTTAAAGAAAAAAATAACAAAAATATATATTAAATAGTCGGTCCGGTCCGGTCCGGTTCCCCCTTGGAACCGGGAACCGGACCGCCCGGAAACCGGTTCCGCTTTTAGGAACCGGGAACCGGACCGATAGTCTCGAGAACCGGACCAAACTCGTCGGTCCGGTCCGATCCGGTCCGGTCCCGGTTTGGGCGGTCCAAGTTGCTCACCCCTACTTTTGCACACCCCTACACATAAGTACTTGTAAGCAACCCATGGAATAGCAATCAATGAAATAATAATTTTACACTCTCAAAACCCAATAGTAGATTATCACTGACACAGGTGGGCCCATAAGTGTTTGTAATTTACGGACTAAAATTTTACCATCTGCAAACCCAGCTGTATATTACTACTTATTTTAGTTTGTGCAAGTAGACGGATAACTATTTCGAAGTTGTTGATGGAATAACAATTTTACCATCCACAATATCTAATAATAGATTATCACTTGTTTTTAGATTTTATAAGTGGACGCATAAGTGTTTGTAAGTTACCGATGAAATGAAACTCTCACCATCCACAAGCCCAGTAGTAAATTAACACTTGTTTTAGTTTAAGTGGGCGCGAAACTATTCGTAGGTTATCAATGAAATAATAATCCTAACAATGTTACCATCCACAAAACCAATAGTAGATTGCTACTTGTTTTTTGATTTCAAAAGTGGGCACGCAAGTGTTTACAAGATAGCCATGAAATAACAATTTTACCATAACATCGACAAACCCAATAGTAGATTAGTATTTGTTTTTAGATTTTACAAGTTAGCACGTAACTATTTATAAGTTATTATCAGTAAATCTAATAGTGGATTAGCACTTGTTTTTATAATTATTTGTAAGTTACCAATGAAATAAATTTTACCATCCACAGACCCAATATAGATGACCTCATATGGCGCTAAGATTTAGTTATAAGTAGTAGATATATGACATAGTTAGTAGTTAAAAAAATGTCGACGGTCGTAGGTCGCCAACATTTGTGCAAGAGTAAGTCAATATACATGACCAGTAAGTAGCAGGTTGCACAATTTTACCACCACTATGTAAAATTAATGAATGTTGTTACAAGTTTACTATTTTTGGTCCCAATAAGCAAATTAACATTTTTTTTAAATGGCGTTTAATTTACATGAGAAAAAACTGTCACTACAACAACTCAAAGTTGGACAGAGACCCTTTTTAAAAATACAACGGCCATTTTGACGGCCATTTTGTCCCAATAAGCAATGAGCCTTCCTAGTTGCTTCAGCAATCAGCAAGCCTGAATCTCGGATAGGAAAATCTTCCCAATCTGCTGCAGTTTTGACTAGACAGAAGGCCCTGTTTGATGTTTAGGATCGATGATTTTCCTTCCTCTTTCTATCAGCGTCTTTCGGTTTCAAATGGGATGTACATGATTATTTATTCGACCCAAGGCAGATTTAGGGGGCACTTTCATAAGGACTTTGGAAGGCAAAAGAAATCCACCGCTAGCCCTTTTAGGAGAACAACCAGGATTAGGGTCGAGCACATCAATATCAAAGGAGTATCGAGCATGTATTATACCAATAGTTTCATAACAACAATCAAAAGGACCTTTCTCCGATCACTTATATTTCTGCTTGTTCATGAAAGGAAATTCAAAGGAATACCGGATTGGCATGGGTACAGCTTGCGCCAGATCGAATTGCCCCGCATAGTTATAAGGAGAGTATACCTCAAAGCCACGGTAGATCTTCCTTTCTTCGACAGCCTCACAGGAAGGTCGACTGGAGTAAGCACTCAAATCCGAAAGTAGAAAGACTCGTCACCAAAGGAAAAGTCATATGAATGATTATGCTCGCCGGAGGCATACGGAAAGAATTCGAAATCCTCCAAGTCAATTTCCAAAAGTAGCTGAAGGTAATATTTAAAGGAAGAAACGCCTTCCGGCACGTACAGAGGAGAACGACTCAGCAGTCGATACCCTAGTGAATAAGGGATGAGAGGCTGTAAATGCAGCTGATCGGGATAAGGCAAAACACGAGGTTTATGTCTCGAGAGGGACGGTAGATACAGAGCCATCAAGAATTGAAGAAGCCAAAACAGACCAAGCAATGTACCATCTTCTTTGGACCGCATTGCTAAAGAGGCAATGGGTAAAAACCTCTACACAACGTAGCAGGAATGACCGGACCCGGAGCAATTGGCGTACCTGCTGTGAGACCGGAGGCAATAGACAAGAAGTCCTTAGATATTCAAAGCGACGGATTGAAAAATAAATACTTGGATAGCCAGAAAAGTAAGAAAGCTGCATGCTTATCATCAGCGATTGGACCAGATGTTTGGCAAAACCTGGTGAAAAACCAGCTGTAAGCAAGAATATTGTCGGGGACACTGGCGGGTTTAAGGAGTTCAGGGGAGCCGACATCCTTTACACGTACGCCATTGGGGAAAAAACCGGCTATGGCATAAATGTCTAAAAGAGTAATCGACATGGGACTCCAAGGGAAAAAGAAGCAGTTAGTCCATGGGGACCAAAACCATATATGGCAGCACGTAGAAGCCCCAAGTCCAAATGACAAATCAGACTGCTAAGTTGTAGAGAAGTCTCGATCCCAGCCCTTTTCCAAGCAAGCTGTATTTGAAGGTCACTTTTCATCCGCAGATACCATCTGTGAAAATCTACCTCAAAAGCGAGAACGATCGGTGGTCCAGATATCCATGATAGCGGGACTTTGAATGAGAAGCAACTCCCCACGCCGTTGAGGGAAACAAGGCTTGAGGGAGGTTGGAATTCGAAGATGGCTTTGGAGACAAGGGCCAAGGACGAGACGCTCAGGGTATTTTTCCGTTAGGTTCAGAAGACGAAAGCTACAATTATCGGAGCGTTCGTCCTTCTTTAGACCGTCGGAATTGGCAATATAGTCCGTGGAAGTATACTGAGGAGGATCGAGCGCTATGAAGACAGAGCAAGGAACAGAGAAGAAATCAAGGACTTCAGACCAAAAGAGAAGATCGAGGTTTAGAAGGGGATATAAGGAAAGCATAAAAAAATCAGATCGCGCATATGCGTTTCCCAAGATTAGCAGTAAAGATGATCCGCAATGACGACGATTCGTGAATCGAGAGCGATCAGAGCAACGTGTCAAAATGCAACAGGACGATTATGAGCTAGCCGGCTATGTACAGAGTACGAAGCAACAGGGAAGTAGCACACGTATCGAGATCACCTACAGAGGGAAAAGGCCCGCGATCCGTCATCCGGGTAATGTTTTAAAAGGATCGACAGTTCTTTTAATTCTTCTAAAAATGGAGCATACGTTGATACTATAAATAATCACATTATTGATAAGCAGGTGCTTAGCGCGTGAGCAAGGACAAATTCTGGTATGTATCTTTAACTTAGTGCTACATCGTCGATAAATTCCGGCATAATACATTTATGTTCTCAAAGCTATGTTATCCATTAAATTGCGATATCGTTCGTCTGTATTTTGCTAGGTCATCGAGTTTGTAATTTCCGGGCCTTGTTGTCAACTAAATTCAGGCTTGGTTTGGGATTGTACGATGCTGTTTGAATTGAAGAGGTTGATTCCCTTTTGCATGAGATATTCTATGTCCGGAGTTGGCGTGGGACCCTGATAATTTCACATAAAAAGTCGAAGAACTACTTTCGGCGAAATAAATTTCGTCGCGAGAGAAATTCTGGCGAAACACCTGTAGAATAATGTGAAGAGAAAATTTGATTTTGTCGCAAATAATATAATACACAATAGAGAGTAAAATGACTTTGATTCCATCCAATACACACATGAGGTAAATACCATATTAGAGTAAATGTTACTTAGGCTCCATTTGTTTCACGAAAAATGAACGATTTGAAAAATATTTTCCCGAAAATAATCACATGTATCGCTTACAAATGAATGAATGGAAAACATTTTCATCATCTGCAAAAATATTTAGACATAAATTATTATCAGTAACAAAAACATTTTTCAATGGCCAATTATTTCAAGCGATAAAAGCGACTTTATATATTGTAACCATTATAATTGTGAAAATTATAACTTTCATGTAAGTCGAATGTCCAATGGTACATGTACGCGAGTTTAATAAGCGTAAATTTTCAAAAAATAATCATGTATAAATAAATATATTAGTTAAGAAACTAAAAGTACGCGATCAAATTTGCAAAATAAATAAATCAACAAAAGTACAAGATAAAATAAAAAGAAGAAGAAGGAGAAGAAAACGCACCTAAATGCGCCCGTTGTTGCAAGCCCAAGCCCAATTTTGATACGTCAAAACCCTAATCACATCCTCCTTCCCCTCACCCTCCGACTCTCTTCAGCCTCCCTCCGACGCGCGACGATCTGCGGCCGCCTCCCGCCTCCCGCCTCCCGCCTCCCGCCTCCCGCCTCTTCCAACTTCTCCTCCGTCGCCGGCGACCTTCTCCGTGAGTAAAAGCTCCGTCTCCTCTCGCCCTTCCTCCCCTCGCGCGCGACACCTCCTCTTTAGTGTTTGTCTCGCTGTTTGTCGTTGCTCGCTCCGGCGTTTGAATCCGAGCGACTCGGAACCTCCGGTCTTGTTTTCCGCCGCATCAACTGGTCGTAGAGTAGGGGAATTCGGATGCTCTGACACGGCATCGGGTCGCGTCGCTAGCGTCTAAGGTTGATCGCGATCGAACGCCCGAATCCGGAATCGGTGTTCTTGTGCAGCTGTTCATGCTTCAGTACATTGCGTGTTTCGATTACGCGTTGTGCCGACTTAGTATCTTCTTGTTGATTTGATCTGGTTTGCTGAGGGCGACAAAGCTTCGTCTTTTAACTTGGTTAGTTTTCAAGTTTGTGACCCAATGGTTTAAGTGTTTCGGTTAGTGAAGTGTACATGTGTGAAATGACGGCCTTAGCACAAGTTGGAACCTCTATATACAGAAGCATGGCTCTGTCCTTTTTTTGCCCTGCTTTGATGCAATGGGATGACTGCTAAAAGGTAATATCGCTCGACATGGGGCTTTTGCAATTTGGAATTGGAGTAAAGTCACTTAATTTTTTGTTGTTATAAGTGGGAAAGATATTAATTGAAAGGTTGATGCATGTATGGATTTATGTACATGTTATCGACTGTAATTGATGGGCTTAATTCAATCGATGTTGCTTCCATTAGGCCACTCTCGACACGGTTTTTTCGTACTTCATGTTCTCTGTTCGCTCTGTTCCTGGACGTGTAGGATTGTCAAGAAAACTGTTTTTTTGGGATTCATATTTTTCTTATAGTGGCAACATCTGGTGTAAATATATTCTAATATGTAATGTCCCTTTTGCATCAGGAAGGCAATCTCTCGCCTGAGCAACAAGTGGAAGAATGTCGGGGTATGTAAATTTTAGCTGCTTTTTTCTTGTTCTGCTCCGTGATTGTTATTTTTTTATACGCCTCCTTTTCCTTCTTTCTCAAAGTAATGTAATGTTTCATTACGAACAGTGAGACGGGGAAGACTTATGTACCTCATAATGTTTTAGATCATCTAATGGGGCCTTATTGAGTAGTTTCTTTTTTCCCCCCTTATAGAGGAAAGGATTAGGCTTTTCTATTCTCATTGTGCAATCTTTCTCGTTTAACTAAGTACTTAACTTGATTGTTTATAAAAACTTGTTGTTTCATTGTATGAATCTTCACTTAATTTTGAGTCTATTGCTTTCAGAGAAGAAGATGTTGTTCCTGCACCTGAGGTTGTGGCTCCAGCTTTGGGTGAGCCTATGGATCTCAATACAGCTTTGCAAGTTCTGCTGAGGAAGTCACTGGCCCATGGCGGTCTTGTACGTGGGCTCCACGAAGGTGCCAAGGCCATTGAAAAGCATGCTGGACTGCTTTGCCTACTAGCAGAGGACTGCAACCAACCTGATTACCTCAAATTGGTGAAGGCGCTCTGCAATGAGCATAATGTCAGTTTGATCAATGTGCCTAGCGCTAAGACGCTCGGAGAGTGGGCTGGTGTAAGTTTGCCCCCTGTTTAATTTTTATTTGTGCAATTTTTGATCTATCTGTACAGCAATGATATGTATGTTTATCTCAGTGAAGCCTGGTTTGTTAGTTGAAATTGCAGTATCTTCTTGATTGCTCAGTAATATTTTCCATCTTTTTTGTACAGTTGTGTAAAATTGATTCTGAGGGGAAAGCAAGGAAGGTTGTTGGTTGCTCTTGTGTGGTTGTAAAGGTAAAATTTGTACAATAGTCTTATATTAATCAAAATGGTTTACTACAGCTTTATATGGTTATTGTATTGGTCTTCCTTTTGTGCCCCCCAAAAAAGTGTAGACCGTAGTTGGCGAAACTAGAACTAGCTTTGGAATGTTTTGTTGGGCTATTTATTTTGATTTGCATTATCAGGAGATATTATACAAGCTAACATGTTTTAAACCTTTTAAGATTTTCTCAATGATCATTATCAGTGGCTTAGGTACTCATTCGAAACTCTTAAGCGCAAATTAAATCAGACAGAGATCATTTATGGTGCTTGTTTGTGGTTGTCTATATTGATGCAATTTCTGTTAGTATTGCCATTTCTATGCCCTCAAGGAAAAACCTGATCTATTTGCAGGATTTTGGGGAGGAGACCGAAGCACGTCATATTGTTATGGAGTATGTCAAGTCTCACTGAGATTAGAAAGCTTTGAGGCATCTGGAGGGGCTTTTCTTAGATAGTGATGAGATTTTTCTGATAATTTTTTAAGGAGACAGTAAACCAGTGGACGTTTTATCTTTTTATGCACCTCTTTCTTATCTTCCTGAGCTGATCGAGCAACTTAGAGCGTTCAACTGTCTTAAGGGATTGTCATCTTGTTTTCTTCCTATCAATATTTGCAACATTATATGACATGTTTGGTTATGAGCATTTCTGGAGTCTCTCTCAGAACCATTGATTGATTGTTTTTGTGCATGATCATTATATTTTTGCACGATCTTCCAACATTTTAATTTAGACCTTTTGGTCAATTCAGTTTCCCAAGAATAGGGTCCACTGGGAAACTGATGGTGCTGCTTCTGCTTTTGGTTTGTTTATGTGCCTGCCAAGGCTGTCGTTCACATGTGATCGTCCTCCGCGACAGTCATCCTTATAGACAAGGACTCAAGTGCTTGTTTGTTGTGCAATATCACTCGAATAGAAAAGTGAGAAGTGTATTATGATTTGCAAATTACTAAGCTTGACAAAGTAAAGAGAAAATGATGATTAATGAAGGGGACCTTAAATAGAAAAAAAGTAATGAGTAATGGAATAAACAAATAAGTTTTCCTAGCAGGTTTTTAGTAGCTGCGAAAGGTTCTTGCACTAGTTTTAAGGGTTTATTCCTTCCGGGTATGGTAAAAAGATCGCATATCATCTACAAAGATCTTTAGAAATTAGTAAAACTTGAAATGGCATTGATGAATGCTAATTTGATCAATTGAAAGTATTAATAGTTTCTGTTAAGTTGCTGAGATGTGATCTTTTATGTCGAGCTTCAATGTAGATATCGACGTTTCTCTTCACCAAAAGAACGTTTGCTTTTGTAGTTCTCGAAAAGAATGTGAAAAACGAACATGATCTGTCGTGACCGACCTCCCGAGCCCTCCTTTTTATCGACCAACATGCAAAAGAAGGGGGGGCTCGCCCGGTACATGCTAAGTCTAGGTTCAGAACTTAACTCGGATTTTCCCAAGCCTATATCATATCGCGATTTAAGGTTTAAATATTTAACATGCAAGTGGTTTATACTAGGGAGTTGTCATTAATCGATTTGGGGTGGGTCGATTAGAAACCCAAATAAGGTGAAAGGTGATGGGAAAATCACCTTATTCCTGCGAATCAGAGATTAACTGAGTTCGGGGATTTTGTTACACTAGTTGAATAATTAATGTCCTTTCGGTACCATTTTACCCTGTTCATTTCTGAAAATATTTATCAGGCAATTTGGATTGATTTTAGCACCTTTTTCTTAACATGTGAGGTGATCAAATGAGTACGTAATCAGAAACGATTAGCAATCAGGATAGATATGCAACCTAAGGTTCTAATCCTAACTAAGTCAGATGACATTAAAAAACACAACAATTCATGCAATTTTACTAAAAACATACATAATAATACAACGGTAATAAAAACTAACATGCAAAATACTACTGCGCAACCTCAGGCTTGTCTAATTTAAATAAGACAATAGAATGCATAATGATTACAATAATAAATTAAAACATTCAGATAAACCACATAATAAAAAAAACCTTTTTTTTTAAAAAAGTTAATTATTTTTCGAGAGAAAAAAAAGAAGAAGAAAAGAAAAAAATTAAAAAAATTTTTGAAAAATTTTGAAATTTTTAATTAATTTTTTGAAATTAATTATTTAATTTTTTAAATTATAATATAATATAATATAATAATAACCGGGTCGGGTCCGACCCGGGTCAACGGACCCAACCCAGGGCGTTGACCCGGGTCGGGTTAGTCGTTCCGGATTGGGTCGGAACCGACCTGGGTCAACGGATCTGACCCAGGGCATTGACCCAAGTCCGATCAGCTAATCCGAGTCAGGTCAATCTGCATGTGCAAACAAGCGGGACGCCGACGGAGCCAAAATTGTCCTTTCGCCAGCCAACCCAGGCCGCCTCCGACCAAAAATCACCACTAACGACCACCGCCGAGCCTCCTCAACCGGCCCACTCACCTGTCCGGCGTCTTGCTCGCCGGCCGGCAACCAAAAACAAACCTGTTTCACTGGGGCATTTCGTCGAGCACCTGGCGTGCGTCGACAAAAACAAGGGTCTCCGATCTCTCTCGGGGCTCCGGCCAACTCCGGCAACTACGGCTCGGTCCCGACGGTAACTATGGACTGGGAGGAGGGACGGTATGGGCCGGGATTCGGGCCTAATCGCCGGCGCAAGTCCCGGCCAACCTGCATACAAAAACAGGGGAAAACAGAGGCGGTGTCTCAACCGGGAGAGGACTCACCGGTTGACGACGCGTCTGGGAGGCTTCCGGCTGGTCCGCGGGCAACGACGACGCTGCTGATTCTTCTTCTTGCTCCGGCGAACTCAATTTGCTCTCTCTCTCTCTCTCTTTCTATTCTCTCTGTTCCCTCTCTCTCTGTTTTGCCGATCGAGGCTCTCTCTCTCTCTCTCTCTCTCTCTCTGTCGCCACCGTCGGCCCGGCGGCGGGGATGGATGGCTAAGGCGCAGTGGCCGCCGGATGCTCCCTTTCTCTCCCGGCTCACGCTCTCCCTCTCTCTATTCTCTCTCTTCTCTCTCTGTCCTGTTTTTCTCTATTTCTCTCTCAAAACTGGCCGACCGGGGCCTCTCTCTCTCTCTCTCTTCGGCTTTTATAGGTGGCGACGACGCGTCTCACCTGCTCTCGCGTCTGCATGACGACGGCCTGCACCGGCCTATCTGGCCTGTGACTTTCGTGGCCATTTAGGCTGGTGCACAGCAGAGCAGGGAGGGGGGCCCGGTTAATTAGTGCAAAGAGAGAGAGAGAGAGAGAGAGAGAGAGAGAGAGAGCTTGGGAAATAGGGAAGACGGGACTGGCCTTAATGGCTGGTCCCTGTGGCGTGTTCCCCCGGCCCTCCTCTGGCCTGATGGAGACGGCGCAGAGCTGCTTCGCCGCTCGTCGCTTCTGCGTCAGTGGCAGAGGAGAACAGGGGAAGAGAAAGGGACGGCTGGCGAGAGGGGGAAGAAGGAAGAAAAGGGGCTAGGCCTGGTGCGCAGAGGAAAAGAAAGGAAAAAGAAAAAGCGAGCTGGGCCGGCGCGGGAAAAAAAAAGGAAAAAGAAAAGGGCCGGATCGGCCCGGCACCGACCCGACCCGACTCAATTTTTTTTTTTTTTTTTTTAACATTCTAATGGACCTTATTAAATACAAATGTGCCTAATTTCTACATGTAATGCATTTAAATACAAATATATTTTTTTATTTTAGGAATTAATTTCTAAATTTTATGTAATTAATTTTGGGCAAATTTAAAAATAGGTGTCAACATGAACATTGGAGGATCTGTTGCGATCGTAGGGGATGTCAAGGAACCGAAACCAGGACATATTTTTTCCGAATGGTATGTGTGTGGGTGTACAGCCTGCTCCGTTTTTCACTACGTCCCTTCATACCCGACCGGACTAGACCAATTTCAACGGCCTGTTAGATTGGCACACTTTATGTGGCAGGGACTTAAATGTCGCGCACTAGTTGATTGTCTGCATATGCACAAACCCAAACAACCAGATGGAGCTAAATATTTTCAGAAAATAAGTTGAGGGAGCTAATCTCACTGATGCTGGTAGTGCTGAATGAACAAACAGCTGAGAAATGATAATTTGAGAGTACCTCGGCAGCCATTCGCAAGGCAAGAATTGCCTTGCAAACCTTGCGAACAATGGCAATGGTATCTGGATCCGTTCTCGGCACGGATACAATGGACGAACCCTTTGCACTTGTAGCTTGTCTTGCTTTTCTTGGCGTTCCCACACGTTTAGTTCCCAATTGCCCAGTTAAGAACTAGAGGGACCTCCGTGAATCCGAGTTGCGAGAGCCAGGTTCTGCTAAAAAAGAAAATCTGCGAGGACTGAAGGCAGGCAAATCACTGTGGCTGTGATAGCTCCTGAGACTTAAATCTGTAATTGAATGATTTCTTTGGGATGCTTGTCTCGCAGCAGCCGATACCGCAGAGCATGAGCCCGTTATTCACGTCAATTGAGTTTTTGCAGAGGAACATGCATCCGAAAGCTTTATCCCCATCTCGATCAATGGAGAAGGCAGAAGATATCATAAGGATGGCAGTGAACTTGTTCTTGGTGTTGGATATGGGAATATGGTAAAGAGCCAGGGGTAAAAACTTAAAAGAACCGTTCTAACCGGAAGAGGTGTGGCAGTCCCGAACTCCGTCCATCACCGTGCATATCTCATGATCCTCGAGAGAAATGTCGTCTATTCAGATGTCGCTGCTTCTTCTATTCAAATATGGTATTGGAGGATCGGTAGTCTTATCACAAGAGATGTGAAATGACCTGGAAGGGACGGCCAAATAACAGCTGCCACCATCACTAGTACCGAATGGAACATGGAATAGCGACGTTTCCGCAACTACTTTGGCATTCGGGATTCATTCATGGTGCTACTTCTGCGATCAATTTTGGTGCGGGGCCAATATGACTCCCAGCATTACCATTGCTGCTGTCCATTGCTGCTGCTGCTGCTACTCTTGGGAGGGATTTATGGCGGACCTAATGAAGGTCTTCCCCTCTCGAACCGAACCATATTGGCTAAGTTGCTGAAACTCAATTTATAGATATTTCGCTTTCTGAGGTACATACCCAGGTTTCAACCCAGCCACACATATAAATGTCGATCCAGAAGAAGTCGAAGTTGGTGTTTTGATCATATGCGCAAGCTGATTTGACAACAGAACCAGTGAAGTTTTAGCAAATGCTAGGTCAATGCAGGTCGTTTTTCCTGATTGTTTCCAATAGAAGTGGGTCTTCTCTTTTTTACCACAACCATGACCGTCTATCAAGAGCTTTGTTATAATTTCACAGAAACTCTTAAGTCGCGTCATATAAGCATTTACTTTTACATTCCAATCTTTATCGGTCTACAGATCATCATGGTACATGAACGTATCCGAAACAAGCTTCTTCTTACAACCCCAGCGGCACTTCCAAGAACACGCGGAGTTGAAGATTGCGAGTCTTGTGGAATGCAGGGAAATGATGTTTGACGTGGAAGGAGACTTCGAAAGAACAACAGCATACCCGTCATCCATATAGTCTGTCCCTTCAGGGAACAGCTGCCACAAAAGGCTTCCAGCCCCGCCTCCACCTTTCTTGGTCGAGTCCAAGAGGGTCTTGTACACCGTGCTGAAAAGCGTGTCCCGGAATGACGTATTGTAACCAGGGTCATTAGCAGAGACGCCAAATTCAGAAAACAAAACAGGCATGCCAAGATACTCCTCAGCATCCTCAATGTGAGCTTCCATCCATGATTTTGTGAACTGGAGATGCACATCCGAGATTGATTGCGATATCCTTCATCAATGAATTAGCAGTTCAATTAGTGGGAGACACCCCCTTTAATTTTTCTAAAGCTATTTTATAAACATAACGAGCACGCATGTGCAATCCTGCATGCGCATAAAGAATGCGCCGCACATTTTTTTCTGGTTTGTCAAATAATTAAGAAAAGCACAGTCTATATCTTCTTAATGCCCGATTGAGTTACTAAAAATACACTAGTGGTAGGTTTGTAAGTTTTTAATATCAAGCAAAAGAGACAAAAAATCCAAATTGATTTGTTCCCAGGACAGAGCGGAACGTTTTTCCACAACCAGTGCCTAGTGCTTACCAAGAGTCTGGATAGATATGAACAGAGGCAAAATCAATCCCGAGAACCTGATGGTTCCTAATGAAGTCAGTACCAACTTGCTGTGCATACGTGTTTGGATTATACTGAACTTTGTTAGGAGTGGAGAGACCGTAAAATCCTTCTAATCCAATCTCCACCAAATGCTTTGGGTCGACACTCTTCACATACACTGCCATTTCTTCTATCCATGCCTGGAAAGTCCACACATGTTAGTTCGTATGCAGCAAAGAAAGGTTTTACTTTTTCTAAAGAACTCGAACATTACAGAAAATGCCATTACAATCTATGATTCATTTTTCCTTGGGTGAATAATTTTCAATGAAAATGGACCTGCAAGGTATCACCAGATGGATCCGAGGTGCATCGTGGCTCATTCATCAATTCCCATGCAAAGATTGTAGGGTCCTCCTTGTAAGTAATATTTGTGAACGTATTGACTCTATTGAGCACGGTCTGCATAAACCACCAATCAGTAAGCACAAACATATCTGGACCAACAAATGACTCCTATCTCAGATATTAAAATCAGCGACTGGCTTGCCTTAACATGAGCCTTGAAATAGCTCTTAAGAGTTGGATGAGAGAAGAAGTCGTCATCCGATGTCAAGTTCAGGCCAGCTGCTTTGCCCCATTTGACATATTGTGCTTTGCCACCATAAGCTTCCCAATTATTAGTAAACGACAAAATGAGCCTGATTTTGTACTTCTTCGCTTCACTCACCACAAAATCCAATGCCTGAAATTCAGAAAAGAATGGGAAAAAATTTGAAAATCTACTAATTTCCATGTTCACCCGTGCTGTCCATGTATCTCTTGGAGAACTGCGTGATTAGCAGGCAGATCGAAGGATCGCGCTTTTGCCAAGGTGAAAGTCAGTAAGTCAGATGGTACCTTAAAAACAACTTCATCATAAACTGATGGAGATTTCTGAAGAGCTCGCCATTGGCCATCATTGAAAGCCCAAGTTCTACAGACCGTTAGTCCCACAGCAGATGCTTGTTGGAAAAGCTCGCTGACCTTCCCTCTTGTGGACTCATCCGCAGCAAACACCATCAACCAGTAGGTATTGAACCCATTGACATAGAAAGGTTGGTCATTAACCACAAACTGGTTCCCATTCTTCTGGACCATTTTCCACGCATCGTCTTCCATGTTATCTAAATAAGCACTGAACATTGTGGAAATACAATAAATCCAAGAAGTTACATACCCAAAAGAGGGCTGCGCGAGTCATCTAAAATTACTTAAGTTATCATCAATGACAGGAAGATATTACGAGTAACACTTGACATGTGCAACAGTATGGAAGTGGCCTTTTAATATCAAGCGATAGCGCTATAAAGCGACACAATCGAACTCACTGTCGTCCACCATTGCATTGAACATGAACAAAGAACAATACCCCTCACTCCCGCTAAAGGAGGGACATTGATTTCCTGCTTCGTCCACCATCATCTCCAATGGCTCCAATGCCTCGCCACCACAAACAGCCGGTCTGTCATACACAAACACCACGAAAACAGCCACACAAGAAAACAGGAGCTTGAGCCCGACGTCCATGTCGTCGACCCACAACACCACGCATACCCCTTTTCCTCTTGAACCACCACTTCTTTATAAGCATCATCAATGGGCAAAGTTTCCTCCCTGTAAGGGAAAGAAAACAAACTGTGAAGTACAAGAAGAGTGAAGCGGAGGTGATAAGCCCCTCCTCTAGCTTTTAAGCCAAGAAAAGGTTTTGCCCCACTGGCACTCCGTTTCAGGTGAGTGGGTGTACGGGTTTGGGATCATATCACTCCCAAGACAAGTTTTTTTCCTTAAGGGTCCTACCTAAACTGCAGTATTCACAAATCAAAACCCAATCTGGCGCAGCTAAACCACTGGGTTCTTTTCAGAAGTTTCAAGAAGAATCAAGGACAACCCGGGTCGCCATCAGCAAAGCTTGTCGTTAGAATTAAACAGAAGAGAGAGCATGGATCGACTGATCCTTCTCGAGCGCTCGCGCAAATGGGGTTCGAAGCAAACGTACCGAAGAGCAGATCGAGTGTCGACGGCGACGCGGTCGGGTCGTGGAGGAGCTTGCGTTCTTGGTTGTTCTTGGGTGTCAATGCGCCACGCGTAACCAGAGAGAGAGAGAGAGAGAGAGAGAGAGAGATTGCATGCAGAAGTAGGTGAAGAGCAATGGCGACGCAATACGAAAAAAAACTTTAATTTTTTTAAACTTAGCATATTTAAAGGTATAATTACCGAATGTCTATTTGATAATTATTAGAATATAACATCAACGGACAAAAAGGCCGCACAAGTGAGGTTTGGAAATTAACTTTATGGAATACATATAATTATCAAACAAAAAAATGTGCTTTACTTTTGCTTGCTAAATTACATAAAGACCACCCATTTGGAAATATATTAGAGGAAATGACGAAAAAACACAGTATATATATATATACACACGCGCGCGCACGAATGGTGTCGAAAATAAGCATGATATATGTTACCATTTTCCAAATGGATAGTAAATTATTTTTAGAGAAAGGGGGTGTAATGATGCACAGTTCATTTTCACCACATGTTTAACTTTTTTCCTCGCGAGAAACCAAAGATATCAATGATCGTGTCCGTAATTGGCTTAAGACAAGGATGCCTCCTTCCTCTTTTGTCTTATTCTTGCTCCGTCGCCGAACAAAAAACGAGGGAATAATCCTTTTGAAAAGGCAGTGATCGACCCTTTATTTTCTAGAAAAAAAAAATCATGTGAAGTGAGTCCCAAATCAACTAATTGCTAGACCGTCTCTCCACCGTGTGTCAAAGTCAGTCGTATGGTTTCGTTTACATGATAACAATAATCGTGCGCAAGGACGCAATAGAATTCATATAACTTACTCTATGACTCAATGTGATCGACCTTGGTTCTCGAGGAGGCATTCCAGGGCCTTAGTTTTTAGGAGCTTCTCATCGCTTTTCCTCGTCTACCAAAATTATGATTGACAAGATCCAATCTACAACTAATTATAACCCATCAAAACAACATTCGACCTATTTACTGAACCCAATTTCATGTGAAGACAATACAAGACAAGATGTTATAGACTTAAGTTTTGTTGGGTTACCCAAGGAAATGATATTTTAGGTATTGGCTGCACCATGTATCAATGACACAAAAAAACATCATAAAGAATAGTTTTTGAATTGAAACACAAAGTTGATTGAGATACATGTCACGCGACGATATGATAAATAGGTCACGTCACGTCAGCCATCGGCCAGTGTCGAATAATCAATATAAAATATTTCGTCTGTCATGTCGGAGTAAAAGATGACAATGGCAGTGAGTTCATCTCAAAACATAGTTCTCAACCGGCCACTCCAAAGGAATATCATATAAATTTCAAGCACGCATGACAACCACGAAAAGGACAACAATATTTAGAAGCAAACTCAATATGTTCAAAAGTTATAACAGGCCCCAAGGCAGGCACTCATGCCTTAAGGTTGATTAACAACTGATCATCATCGTGTCTTCGTCAACTTGCCAACAGGAAAGAAGGTAGTGAACAACAGTCTAAACACCAGCAGCATTCTTCAATAGACAAGCTTAGGCTAAACAAGATTCGCATATGAAGACTACTTATTTTGTTGAAGGAAAGAAGCCGGTGGCCTCACATAAGTAAAGCCTGTGAAAGGGTTTCCTGCAGCAGTGGGACTGGCAGCGGGGGAATCCGCGATGGGCATGTCGGTCCATTTCTTTTCAAAATTGGCTATGCATTGCTTTCCAGCGACTTCTGGAAGAAAACTGGGCGTGACCTCCCGTGCCTCTAGTTTCTTCCAGTTGATCGCCTTGAACCATTTGTGTTTCTTGATGTCCGCGCTCCCATTAGGTCCACTGCCTAGGCGCTTGCTGGGGTCTTTCTGTAGCAGCTGCATTATGCATGATCATCTTTAGTTCTCTAATGGACTGAGCGATTAAATATGTCAGAGAAAAGGGATAGGTCTCACGATTGGAATGGCTCATGTCATACTTTTTTCATGCAAAACAGAGGGTAGTTGCGGGGGCAAATGAGTCAACGGAGATTGTTCGATTACTATGTGCAATATATATGAGATAATTCAGAGAAAGAAAAACACAAATATGAGATAATGATAAGCTGCCTGAGTAAAATCGTATGCAGACGTTCTTGATGCGATAACAATTACATATATCCATGCTCTCAGGATATGTTGTCAAACCTAATGTCAATGCATTTGAACATATACTGCAATCATCAGAGATGGAGGCCATTTGCTGGCTGCGTACCAACTTAGGCATAGCCAGAAATGAAGGCATTAGTGAAAGGGGGATTCGATAAATCCAGTTAGTTCATGGTAATTTATATTTCTCCAAACACAGCCCTAATAAAGCTGCAACTGAACTTGCCTGCCTATCCATTCACTTATCAATGTATGATAGCTGATTGCCAAAACAGGCGGTTGCAAACCCACCTAAAATTCCGTCGTAACATTTGTCTGATTGAGAAACGTTGCATGCACTTTTAACCATACATAAGAAGGGGTAATCTTGCTATGTAGATGGAGCACAAACATTGGCACGAATTTAAACAGAAGATAATTAATACCTAAAAAGACTAAAACAGAGCATGATTGTCCACCAAGTCGACATAATACTGTTGAATGCAGAATAGAAGGTATAGTAACATACACATGCATTGCTGATAAGCAAGAATACAAAACAGGAATTCCTGCAGACTTACTCCTTTCAACAGCGAATGAGCTTCACTGGAAAGAAAATTTTCTAGCTTGATTTTGTCCTTGACTATCTTCTGTTGAACCTTTTGGCGGTTTCCACCAATAAAAGGAGGCTGTATAAATGAATTGAAACGGACAAGACATTAGCTTGTTCGGTTTCTTAAAGGTGTATTATGCATAAAACTATATATTCAAATATTCCATCAAATAAAGAGACTGCTAACCTCATAAATAATACTAGAACAAGTACATAAATCATCTGTTGTAAGTAACTAAATTAATACAACTATGAAACTTAGGTTGCTGTGACTACGTTAGTAAATAACAGATCTCATCATAAACACATTTAGCTACTTTCAAGAAGAAATGAAAATCAGATGAAGCTGTAGGATAATTAACCGTCATCAGTCCTAACATGTAAACAAACTTTAACTTAATTAAATAGCCTGGCATATCTAGCAATGCTTTGGTCTTCACAGAAGATCAACCATATTGTATTCATTGTGTAGCCAAAATAACGGCTCACGTGTTACGATGGTAAACCATCAAAGCAAATACATAAAGATCAGCATGGGTGAGATCCAGCAATGGCGTCTCCGTCGAAATTGAAAAAATTATGCACAGGAAAACAACTAAAACAAATAACAGGAATGCCAACCTTTCCAGTAAGCATCTCAAATAACAGTACACCCACACTCCACCAGTCCGCAGTTTTATCATGCCCCTTTCCAAGGACAATTTCTGGCGCCATATATTCTACTGTTCCACACAAGGAATTAGATCTTGCATTCTCCTCAAATTGCTTTGCTAGGCCAAAATCAGTCAAAAGGACCTAATCACAAAAGATCATATATCACGTCTCATGAAATTCTAAACAAGGATTGGCAGGATGTGCCAGACTATGATCAGAAACAGAAAACAATCTGAAAAGTCCCAGAGAGAGAGAGAGAGTACATGGCCTTCAGCATCCAGTAGGATATTTTCGGGCTTTAGATCCCTATGCATTATGCCATTTGCATGAAGATGAGCCACTGCAGAAACAATTTCAGCAGCATAGATACGTGCCAAATCCTCTCTGAAACAATTTCATATAAAGTCAACCCCATTACACACTTTATAAATCACACAAAACTTTGAAAGGCAAACCTGAAAAGGCCATGATGATAAAGCTGGAAAAAGAGATGGCCCCCATTTATAAAGTCCAGCACGAGATAAAGCCGGTATTTGGTCTGCAATTGCACACGAAAAGCAATTTCAGTTATAAGACTGAGAAAGGTAGTACGGACATGGCAAAAACATTTAAAGCATTAGTGAAACTACAACCTATTTTTATTATGAAGGTAAGACAGTGGAAGTACCTGGAAAGAATATCTAAGCTGGACAATGAATGGGTGATCAATTTTGGTTAGAATGTCTCTCTCTGCTTTCATGTACTCAGCATGATTCTTCTCCATAATTTTGTCCTTTCTCATTACCTTCATTGCATATATATCAGAAGTGCCCTTTTTCCTCACTTGCAAGACTTTTGCAAATGCACCTCGGCCTACAACCTTTAAAGGCTCAAAATCCTCAAGACAAACACTCTCAACTTTCAAGGGATCTCCTTCAACGGTGTCAAGTTTCTTATTCCCTCCAGCATCAGTCACGGACCCTTGAATTTCCTTGATGGTCTCTCGGTCAAAACACTCCACAAAATCCATCGACTCATCACTTTCACTTAGAGTAAGCATACTCAACCTCAGTGTTTGATTGACATAAGAGGAGGGGCCGACCAGAGAATGCGACCTGCTATATATGACGACTGGATCATCATAGACGAGTTCATTCACATCTATACCAGACACAGAGTTTCCATCAACACTCACCACCAAGGGGGGTTGGACTGGTACAGGACCAAACACATCAGAGAAATCAAGTTCAATGTTATCCGTGACAACAGCATCCTGAGAATTCATAGGAAAAAGTAGCTTGCTTGAGAATGGCATGCATCTCTGGCTGTTGGTTGATGACTGAGAATAAACCATACTGTCACGTGTATCCAGTCTCAGCGAGGAAGGCCAAACCAATAATCAGCCAGAGATGTTTCCAAAGCTGCTACACGTCGGTCTTTCCAATTATCTTAAGGTCACAAACTGCAGGAGGACTCCTGTCAATGGCCTTAATCAACAGGAAATTCACGTATGCAAAATCAGTTCCGAGAAATTTGGGCAGCAAGCTGAGCAAAATCCAGAGGTAGACGCTGTTCTTGTTTCCCGATTCACAGGAAACCACAGATCCTACAGTAATTCTTGAACTCATGAAGATCCTGAAAGCTAATCTGCAGTTCAACGAAAGATAAAAGGGACATTAGTGGAGCTAAATTATATAACCAAATTCATCAATTACATAATAAGTCTCCACAAGAGACCATCCAATAAAACGCATGACAGAATTGGGCCTTGGGGTTCTCCCTCCTCTTTAATCGCCGATGAAGGTAATCAAATACAATAACAATCTGGTGTTTTTATTTTGCTGTATTATTTGGTACAATTTTTCAGCAGGAGAAAAAATTTAGAAGGCTCTTGGTCATAAGCATACTTACAATCTCAATTTTCGGAGCACCAAAAGCAGTGTGTTGGAATTTGCGAACTTCACTCGCTCGGTTGCTCAAGCAGTGCCCGGGAATTGTTGACAAAATCTAAAATTAATCGCACAACTGTATTAGAATTTGCATTCGTGACGCCCAACCACCACCCTTTATCGGACAAAGATAAAAACTCGAGACTTCGGACACCCAATCGCAGCAAAATGAACGACAGTGAAAACGTCTTAAAAAATTCCCAAAGAAGAAAAAGTGGTCAACTTTAACCGTTCTACAGCCTCCCTCCTTTAGACGACGAGCTAAACCATAAATCTAAAACTAACCCAGAAAAAAGGAAAGACCAAAACCCTACAAGACAGAGCCCGAAACACAGATCCGGACAACCAAAACCTCCTCAAACAACCTCAATCAAGCAACAAAAAATCCCCGTAAACCAGGAAAAAAAAAAAAAGAACGACAGATCGAACAACGAAAAGTTCCCCGCAAATTCAACCTCCAACCCAGAAACGAGAGGCAAGCACGTCGTCGAACTCAATCACCCAAGACTCGAAATTTCCCTCTTTTTCCAGGGAATCCTCCCCAGACGACACGAATCGGAGCGGAATCGAACCCAGAGAAACCGACCCAGATGAAGAATTCGGCTGCAGAGGCGCCAGAGATCGTACCTGAGGAGAATGCAAGCACACAGAGAGAGGGGGAGCGCGAGAGAGGGAGAGCTGGAGAGAAGCGTGCTGCGAAGAACGTGTTCGGAAAGCGAGTCTCCCAAGGCACGGAAGCTAATCGCGTCGCCACATATACGCGAGACGTGCTCCCGGCGCGTTCCGCTTCCGCCTTGCGCCCCCACACGTGGCGCGACGCGAGTGGCCAGCCCTCACCTTTAGGGGAATGGGGGTGCTCCGAAAAGGGAATAAGAATATTGTATCTCGAAGTGAATTTTGGAATATGCCCCCCTTGGGGATAAGATCGTTCTTCGAATCTAATGAGATATGGCATTTTCGATCCAATAATAAAATTTTTTGCTCGACGGCTAAGTGAGTACAAATTTGTTATTTTCGATAAGGGTCGAAAATTTTTCTAATTAAGCGTGATCGTGAAAAACACCATCAATTATCTCAAATTATGGCCATCGCGATGCCAAGATCTAAACCTTTTTTTTTTCGCGCCATAACCTCCCGGCATGTATCGGCCTGACAAAAATACCCTCTATTTGTAACAAAAAGAATTCTCAATACCCCAGTTTTTTTTTTCTCGTCACCAATACCCCGAATTTGTACTGACGCGGCAAAAGTCCGGGGTGCCGGTTCCACGTGGACGCAGTTCAAGTGTCTCGGCGACACCAAAAAAGAAGTCTCGATATTATTGTCACGATGAGCATAAATTTAGGCTTTCTAGTGATTTAAAAGAAAGTTTCGAGCGTTGGTGTCATGGTAAGCATTGTTTAACGTTTTTTTTTTATTATTATTTCGCAATTGAATTTTCAAAGTGTCTTATTGTGCTTGGGGCTGCAGATAACGACAACAACGACGACGCTTGATTAGTCGCGCGATCCCCAATCGTTCACGCAACTCGTAAGAGCACTCCTCCTTTTTCTAATCTCCATGTATATCTTATTCATCGCGGGCGGCGTTCTTAGTTGGCGACCGGGTGGAGTCCACCTCGAGCGAGCGAGCGAGCAAAGCGCGCGCGCGCCACGCTCTCTCGGCCGCTTTTTGAACGACACCGGAGCCGCCGATCGAACAGCGGCGGGCCAAAAAGAGAGGTCAATCTCGAGAGATTTGGTTCGGTTTCGAATGTTTTTATCGTGGATGGCTTTTGGTTTGGACGGAAGGGGATTTTGTTTTCTTGGACGGCGGCTAGCTTTGGCCTCTAGGCAGTTTTTTATTCGATGCCCTAATCATGGGGTCGTTACGGGGGGGAAGACAAGAACGATTCGGAGGTTGTACAGGGACAAAATAGAGCTATCTAAGGAATCGGTTTGACAAGTCATTCACGTATCACCATGGATTAGTTGGGCAAAAGCGATTTTGGAATGTGCCCCGTGGTGGTGATAAGACGTTACGCGAAAAGATTTTCGAATAACAAGCCATGTACCGATTTGATAGATGCCATGAGATCGTCTAGGAATTAAACAAGAAATGAGATACAGCTAACCGGATCTTTTTAAGATGATTAGTTCCCGCGAGCTCTTCTACTCGAAAATATTTCCTACAAAATATTTCCAGGCGTTTGGATCGTTTAAGAAAATAAGTCAACGGAAAATCTATGTTTAAATACCCGAAAATGATTTCCTCCTTAACAAACTCGAAATTTTTCCAAAATATGAATAGAAATAAGCGCTTGAACAAAAAAACCCTACACTTGGGCACATGAACCACAATGCTGGTTCTTGGGGTCCTCAACATTCAAGAGGCCCTAATACTCGTGCCCAATGCTCGGCACTCGAACCCAATAAGTCCGCACAGGTTGAGCGTGGATCTTGGTACCAGTGCCTGGATCCCCAATGCCCAGGTCTCGGGCCCACAAAGACCATGCCTGGATCCCTGGTGCTCGGGCTTGGTCCCCGATGCCCAAGCCAATGTCTATCAAGGCCGAGGCCTGGGGCTCTAGTTTCGTGCCCGAGACCGTAGTGCCCACGCCTGGGTTCCCAGTGCACAAGCAAATGTCAATTGAGGCCGATGCCTAGGACCTCTTCACTTGTGTCCTAGTCTATCAAGGCCGAGCCTGGGACCCTAGCACCCATGCCAAATAGAGGTGAGCATGTTTCCGGGTTCTACCCTGGAACCTAAGAACCTGACCAGTAGAAATCCGTAGGTTTCAAGGTATGCTGGATAGGTTTCAGGTTCCAAAAATTGGGGAACCTGTTTCGACGGATAGGTTTCAGATTCTAGATAGGTGGAACTTGAAACCTAAACAAGTTTTTTTATATTTTTTCTTGGTCTATATCTTCGCGTGATTCTGCTATATTTCATGGCGTTAGATGATGATAATATAGTCTGAAATCACTACTCTGAGCTTTCATTTTATAACTTGTTAATGTTTTATATTTTTCGAGTATCTAAATATAAGTTATGGTTAGTGGATTTTAGAAATAAGTGATAGTTATAAAAGGTGATGATTCATTATAATTGTTCAATAAATAATACAGGTGAAACCTGAGTAGACTCTGAAGCCGTCCCTCGAACCTGTGATACGGTAAGTTATAAGTTTCAAAAAATAAGGAACCTATTATCATGAGTGAAACCTATATGGTATATGGAACTGCTCACCCTTAGTATCAATTCACGCAATAACTTCTTATTTTAGTTATATTTATTTGAAACGTAATGTTAGGAAAATTAGTCTTTTATATTCTCTTTGATGAATGACAAGTTTGTTTAGTATTGTTGCGTTCATTTTCGTTTTGATAAAATAATAATAAAAAGAACTGTTAGATCTTGGAAACTTACCCTGGAACCTATGATAGGGTAGGTTTTAGATTCCAGGATTTGACGGTTAGGTTCCAAATTCCAAAAAGTGAGAAACATGTACCCGATAATAGGTTTCAAGTTCCATGTGGAACCTGTAAGTAACCTAGAACCATTCACCTAATACCAAGTCCATTAAGATTGGGTCTGGAACCCCGATACTAGTGCCCAGGACCCCCCAATGCATGTGCTCAGGTCTCCAATGCTTGCACCTGGGTCCATCGAGGCTGGGCCTGGGGCACCAGGGTCCCAGGTGCCCTGTACCTAAGTCCATCAAGGCCGGGCTTGGGTCCATCGAGGTCAGGCTTGGAACCTCGGTGCCTAGCCTGAGCGTAGCCTCGATGGACCAAGGCTTAAGCTCAAGCACCGAAGACCCTGGCATTGGTAGTGGGGTCCCACACTCGGCCTTTGTGGACCCGACCCATCCTCGATAGACTTGGGTTTGGGTGTCGAGATCCAAGCACGGGCACCGGGTCCTCAGGCTCAGCCTCTGTGGACTCGAGTTGACTTCTCAAGCTTGGCTTTTGTGGACTTGGGTTCGATGCCCATGCTAGTGACTGAGACCCAAGTGCCCGGGTCATGGACCTTTAAGGCCGGACTCAAGACCCTAGTGCCCATACCCATTGCCCCGATTGCCTATGCACAAGTCACTAACGCTTCAATAGTATATGTCTATTTAGGAAAATTTTTACCAAGCTACAAAAAATATTTTCCAAATCATATTCAGGTTTTAGTAAAACACCGGAAAATATTGGAAATGAATTCCTGAAAAATATTTTTCAGAAATGTCATATTTTCCACGAAACAAATGGAGTCTAATCATTAAATCAATGGTGTTGTAAGATTATGAATTTTCAATTCGGAGGTTCTGCTATAACTTGAAAATTTTATTTATTGTAGTTATTTAATATGTAGACGCCTACCTTCATTATTCTTCAAGGATCGGTGAGCGGCCGAGCATCTGATTTTGGATGCGGTTAATTTCGTGTTTATCGCAACGTTTTCACCGTGAGGAAACCTTAATACGATCGTCACGTAAAGAAGGAAAATTTAACTAGTTCCAAGTCGGTTACAGTACTACCAAAAAAATAAAAAAAAAAAGAGGTCGGTTCGGAGCTCGGTTTCATGAAGTAGAAATCGACTCTAGCAATATGGACGCGAATGACAACCATTCTCTTCTCAAGAGCAATTTCTGATCAGATTCCTTGGACGAGCTTCACAGCAGAAAATAGCCTTTGATAATGATACAAAATTTTTATTCTCGAAATAAGAATTTGTTTGATAGCGTCGATGTAGAATTCATACATTGGCGCGGAGGCAAGGAGGCTAAAAGTTGAAAATTTTTACTTATCATTAATGTTTCAAAATTATTTTTAGGCTAAAAATTTATCACGAAAATAGAAAAATAAAATTACATTGCCAAAGTAATTTTTATTTCAAATCTGTTCTAAAAAAAAAATAAAAAAATAATGATTATCATTTGCGTCCTATTTCCAAGTTTCTGGTCCATTCGGGACCGGGAACCGTTCACTTGAGTCAATCACACCGAAAAAAAAGTAAAAATAGAAATAAAATATGCGTTATTTATTTTTATTATTTATTTTTGCGGCAGGATTGCCAGTATATATACACCAAATCTCTCTCTCTCTCTCTGTTTTTCCCGCTCCATTTCAACTCGCCGATCGCTCTCGCTCCGAAGCTCCGTCGCTCTGGTACGTAACGTCTTCGAACAAAACCTCGCCATCCACGCTTTCCCCCTTCCGATTTCCCGCCGTTGCTTCCGCTCGTCTTTCTCGACGCTTCGTCGGCATCGATCGGTCGAAATCGGCCGCGACGATCGCGCCTGAGCTGCGCAAAACCGTACTCTTGCATGCACATTCATCCGGATTCATCGCCTGGTAGAAATGAGACGAAGGGCGACGATGAACGGACGACGAACCTGTTCCGGACTCGAAATTCCTAGTCGTTCGGTTTCGATATTCGGTCAGGATCACACTCTCGTGCGCGATCGGAAAATGTAGGAAGCGACTGCGTTGTTCTCTGCTTCGGTGACGGCGTGCTTGATTCCATGTGGAGTCGCTGCTGCCAAATCGCCATTGTATCAGAAGCGATTGCGTTTTCAATGGATGCGTCTGAGTCTGTGGTGCGTGTGTGATTATCGAGCGCGCCATTGTGCTCGTGAGTTGCTTGATTGCTTGCTCCGAGAGGAAATGCTCTCCTTTTCTTATGTTTACATGTGGAAGTGTCGATGTCAACAGGGTAAGTCGTTTTCGCAGAGCATGAGAATTGGAGTTTAGAGTTCTTATGAGGAAATTAGGGAGTATCAAAATGGATTGGTAAGGGGGAATACTTAAAGACGCTTGTAAGTCAGATGCATGCGTTGGTTCGATCACTCGTTCCGGTTTTTGACATGGGAACTGATATTGCGCGGTGATTGTAGCTTTCTAGCATGTTTGGTTATTGAGCGAATCTTATGGCCGAAGAAACGATCAGGTGCTGGATGCCGGATGATATGCAGCTGACTGTAATGTCCATGTTTTTTTACCTCTGCTTCAAAGTTAATGCTCATTTATGTCTTTTTGAATCAGCTTCGACGAATATTAAGAACCTATACCCAGATACTTCCGGTCAATGGCTAGTGAATCAAGGAAAAGGAAGAGCCCTGAAAGGGAATCGATGCCATTTGGTGATGATAGCAGGAAGCCACGGATTTTGCTTGCGGCTTGCGGGTGTGTGGCGGCTGTACAGTTTGGGCATATCTGCAAGTGTTTCTCTGAATGGGCAGAAGTAAAAGCTGTCGCCACTGATGATGCCTTGTCTTTCATAGATAGGGCAACAATTCCTGAAGATGTAGTTCTTTACACAGATGAGGATGACTGGAGAAGTTGGGGAACAACGGGCGATGGTATCCTCCACATCCAACTCCGTCGATGGGCTGAAATTCTGGTTATCGCTCCTGTATCAGCGAATACATTGGCCAAGGTAGATTATCCATGCGATTTTGAGATATTAGAGCGTGGAAATGGATGGTTTTATGGAGGCCAGATGATGTTAATTAGAAGTTCATTACATACATTATTAGCCTAGAGCTTCAACTTCTTTCTCCTCTTTGCTTTTAGTTTTAGGGAAGATCACAGGAAGTTGGTAACATTTGTGTTCTGTCCAATCCAGGCCTTGAAACAAAAGTCAGGTTTTACCGTAAGCTTCCTATCCCAAAAACGTGGACTAAACTTGGTACTTGTAGTTGGAGTCATATATTAAGCAGGAGTCTTTCTGGTTGTAAATCATCCTTTTCCTTGCTTTTCTACTAGATTTTTCACCAGAATATTGGTGTTGATCTATGCCTGTAAGTGTAACATCTAAACAAATATTTCAAAAGTTTCAGATGTACTATGTTAATCTTCTAAGAAGGTTCACTAGTCGTCCCAGCGTACTTCTCGAAAATGACCAGTGCAGCTGGAAAATTCTCTCTGCTCTTTTATCAAAGTTGCGTTGTTTAATCCTTTAGTGCATGATGTAGCTTGGTCATATTCACCTCCTTACTGTCTAATAATGCCATAGATGGTAATGTTCACATCATTTGTTTAACCCATTTAGTATACCAGTCTCATCTTTAGCATTACTCAAAGTATCTCTAGAACCACTGGAGATGTTGCTAAAATTTCTGTTCTGTTCCCTCGGTTGTTCGTCTAGGACGGAGCACTATATTTTTATGAAACTGAAGTAGGACATAATCAACGTGCACATCTAGAAAAGTGCGCACATCTAGAAAAGTGCTTAACCATATGAACGGAATGAGTTCATCTTTACCAAAAGATTTATGCTTATTGAAAGGTTTCTTTTTAAAGCCGAGTTTTATGAATTGGGATGCGCTACACTCTTCCACTGCATAATGTCAACTGGTAAGTCGGTCTGAGCAATGCAAGTGTTATTATGGTGAATCTAGCAGAATGAATGGCTTTTTTTGCCCTTTCGTTTGGATCTTACTTCTTCTGATTTTTATTTCCTAGACAGTTGACGTCCATCCTCTTGTAGATTGCAGGTGGTTTGTGTGACAATTTGCTGACTTGCATTGTCAGAGCATGGGACTACAGCAAACCAGTTTTCGTCGCTCCTTCAATGAATTTTTCCCTGTGGAAAAGTCCCTTCACCGACAATGTTCTTCTGTCTCTTAAGGAGCTTGGGATTGCTCTCATTACACCAGCCTCTAAGTCGACGGCAGATGATGGAGACCATGGAAATGGCACGCTGGCCGACCCAGTGAATATATACGGAACTGTCAGACTCTCCTACGAGTCTCGTCGTCGGTCTGGTGGCAGTGATGGCTAGCAGGAATGCGTGAATGCAACTGAAGAAACTGGCAACTCGATTAGTTCTGTATGGCTACTATGCTACTCTAGTCATTGTTGCTCATGTTTTTGGGGCGATTAGAGTACTGTTCCTGTACATACAATAATACTCCATCTCACATGTTTACACCGGAAATGAACCTCGATAATCCCTTCTTTTGGCTGGGGTTAATTCCAGATTAGTAGTATCAATAACCACAGGATTACATTCAAAAGACAGTTCGTTTTTTGTAAGACTCTGCTACACAATGAACAGCCGGTATTGTAAATGCTGCTGTTTTTTTGCATGCCTTTGGGTTTGGAAGGTAATAAGAGGGACGAACAAGTTTTTTGCTTTTTTTTTTTTTTATAATTCATGGGCACGGGATGAGAGACTTGGCTACCTACATATTCATGAAACAATCCGCAAGCTCCAGAACCGGTTAAATTCAGACCTTTGGCCCGTGCGGGTGCCCCTGACTCAGGGCACAGTTTGCATCCAGTTGGTAAGATTGAAACTAATTTCCTAAACCGGAAATCCCTAATGCCCCCAATCAAATGCACCAATCCCGAGAGGCTTATAAACGGTTGTTTTACTTCGTGCCCGCGGGGAGTAAGCGATTCAGATTGTCGGGTCGAGTCGCATGTGGGAACTCCACGATAGTCGGATTGGGCCGTAGGGGGGTCCAACGTTTGAACTTTCGTGGCCTAACACCTTTGACAGCGGCAACATGCGGTACCCCGATTACATTCTGCCTATCATAATCAGCGTCTCCAAAGCAAAAGCCCAGTGAAGATAGAATCTGCCCCCTGGCCGTCTTATCATCGCAACTCCAGGTCGGGAACCAAATTCTAACCTCGGAGCCTGTTCCGGCAGCCGAATTCGTCTTGATCGTGTCGCGTTTTGTCCGGCGCGGACCCTCCTTTCGTCCTGATCATGGACTAAGGCGGGGGGACACGCGGGTTCGCGCGCATTCCGACAAGATCTTTTGGACTTTGACGCGTGATCTTGCGAGCGAGGGATGCTGTCGAAGGAAAAGTTGCGACTTCGCTTCTTTTAGGACCCGCTTCGAGCAGCTGATTGAGGTTTTCGGAGGTGTTTATACGTTCGTTCCTTGCAGGTGAAGTGTTCGACGAAATGCCCGTGGAGGCTGACTGCCATTGTTTGCTCCAGTCTTGAACCGGTGACGACGAGCGACGATTGCGGGGATTCAGTTGGGTCGGTGTTTTTCTTAAGTTGAAACCTTGAATGGAAGTCGAATTCGTTTTTTCGCAAAGACGGGCAATTGCGAAATGCTTTTCTCAAGAGTTTCTCGCCTCCTGCTTCACAAATCCAATGACCAAATCCCGGTCTCTTTGTTCCGTCACCTAAAGACCCTCCCTTCAGCTTCCTCCTTCGACGAATCCCCTCTGCAGACCCGCAAGAAAGATGACTACTTTGCAGTTGTCCAGCACATTTCCAACATTGTTCGCCGCGACTACTACATGGAGCGGACTCTCAACAAGATGCGCGTTTCCCTAAACTCCGACCTTGTCTACCGCGTCCTTCGTGCCTGCTCCCGCTGCGGCACCGAGTCGTTACGGTTCTTCAACTGGGCTCGCACCTGCCAGCCTGCTTCCTATGCCCCCACTTCAGTTGAATATGAAGAGATTGTCATGATCTTGGCTCAGACCAAGAAGTATGAGTCCATGTGGAAGATCATCCACCAAATGAAAAGTCAGCATCTGGGTCTTTCTCCAAAAACTGCGTGTTTCATCATTGAGGAGTTTGGTAAGCATGGGCTTATTGATCAGGCGATCGAGATCTTCAATAAGTTGAAGCACTTCAATTGTAAGCAGAACGTCGATGTTTACAATTCTTTGCTGTTTGCTCTTTGCGGAGTTAAGATGTTTCACGGGGCTTATGCTCTGATCAGGCGGATGATCAGGAAAGGAGAGGTTCCAGATAAGAGAACCTTCGCAATCCTTGTTAATGGCTGGTGCTCTGCTGGTAAAATGAGGGAGGCACAGGACTTTTTAGAGGAGATGAGTAGAAAAGGGTTTAATCCTCCAGTCAGGGGTCGTGATCTTTTGATTGAAGGGCTGTTGAGCGCAGGTTATTTGGAGTCTGCTAAGGGAATGGTGAGGAAGATGACTAAGGAAGGGTTTGTGCCCGATGTTGGGACCTTTAATTCTTTGATGGAAGCCATTGTGAAATCTGGGGAGCTTGATTTTTGTCTTAGTCTTTATTATAGCGTATGCAAACTAGGACTATGTCCTGACATCAGTACTTACAAACTTTTGATACCAGCTGTTTCTAAGGCGGGAATGATTGATGAGGCTTTCAGGCTTCTGCATAAATCGATTGAGGATGGACATAAGCCTTTTCCTAGTCTATATGCACCTATAATAAAAGGGATGTGCAGGAGGGGACAGTTTGATGATGCAATTAGTTTCTTCAGCGAAATGAAACTTAAGGGGCATCCACCTAATCGGCCAGTTTATACAATGTTGATAACCATGTGTGGACGTGGAGGTAGGTATGTAGAGGCTGCTAATTATCTGGCGGAGATGACTGAGTTTGGCTTTACGCCCATTTCCCGGTGCTTTGACATGGTTACTGATGGCTTGAGGAGTTGCGGGAAGCATGATCTAGCTGAAAAGATGATGCAGTTGGAGGTCTCCCTACAGTGATTCATGATGGCTATTTTAATTTTGAAAGGTATCATCGTTGTCATTTAAGACGTGATGTCAGCTGTAACAGTCATATGTTCACTTGGATTGAAGCTCCAACCTGATGATCATGAAGTCCAGAATTTGCAGATTCTTACCCTGTTGCTATATCCATCAATGTTTCTCCTTAAGATTTCTTTTCCACACATTTGCCGGCTTGACAATCTGGGTGCCCTCGAATCAAGCAAGGACTGATCGAGGAGGATTTTAGAGGCTTTCTCCCACTTTCAAGACATCCAGTTTGTTGGGCAGTGACTATCACTAGGGTATAATTTCTGAACAAGTTTGAGAGTAGAAAGCCCACTGGAGAAGCTTGAATTGGATATGCTGAAACAAACAAAATTGGATGTACATGGTTTGGCATAAGCGCAGTATGGCTTGTTTCTTTTTGGAATTTCATTCTAGTTGTTGTTGGACACTTAGTAACTATTTCAGTTTTGCCTCAGTGGATTTGATCTTTAAGTTTTTTTGCTCTGTCTCGATGGAGTCACTGTTGACAGAGCCTCTAAATTTTGGTGATAAGACCTCGGAGTAGCAATTATGTGTCTATGATGCGAGGGTTTTTATCTTTTGGGTTGACGCTGCAAAAGAAAGCAGAAGACGCAATGAAAAATTTCTTGCAGGATCTGTTGCTTTGGGTTGAATTTTTAAAGGAAGATAGTCCTCATGGTCGTTTCATGTGGTGATCAAAGGAAGCTGACTGTTGTCGATGATTACGTAATTGAGAAGAGTAATTTCAGCAGACAGTTCCTGTTTCGAATTGGGATATTTGACAGGCCAATTCTACCCTCTCTCCTGCTCGACCTGCAATAACGTTAGTGAATTTTTATCTTAATGTGGAAGCTCTGCAAAATCCTGTTAGGATCAAAACGGAAACTTTTTGTGGACAGTTCCAGGAAAATCAGAGTTTTGTAGTTAATGCACTGCACAATGTCAATGCTCGGTTATATGCTGATCAATGGTCTTGTATTTCCAGAAACTATTCTTGAGTCAGGAACACTGCCCAAGAGACGTGGCCAACTAGAAAAACAAAAAGGAGAAGAAAATCTTCGGGGTTTCTGTTCAGATTTGAAAACAAGAAAGAACAAACGCATAGAATGTATTTTCACCTACATCGCAATATTAAGTAGTGGGAGACAGTATTATACATTCAGAAAGAAGCACACCAGCATGGGGACCAGATTTATACATCGTAACCGACATTGCAAACAAGAAGACCAGAGACTTCATCTGAAGAATCCGGACACATAGCAAATTGAAATCTCAGATAGACCTAACTAGATTGCCAAAGATAGCAGTTGCCCTAAATGATGTCCTTTGGCATTGTTGTGGGTCACCCTGCCTTCTCATCATAACCATCATCACATGCACTGCATCTTTGCCTTCTGATCATCTCACAACCCATCAGGACTGGGGTCACAAACCCCAGATGAATCAAGTTCTGATCCAAAAGCTGACTCAGGGAAGTTTCTCTTAGTCTGCTCAGAAAGTGAAGAACTTGAAGGGCTTTTGAGTGCCTTTTTGTAGGTGTTTGCAGTGGTAGGATCTTCTCAGCATATGCTTCGAAGGAACAACTTTTTCTCCTCCACTTTGTATTAGTCACCAACATCTTAGAAATCACAAGGAATCTTCTGTGACTTCACTCTCTCTCTCTCCCTTTTTTTTTCCTGAAATGGCACACACGATAGTGGCTACACACATCAGACTGATGATTACATCGGCAAGCAATTCAAGGGCACAAAAATATCTTATATTCTAGTCCTAGTCGATAAAGCATCAGGTTCTTCACTAGTCTGATCAATGGATGCAAAAGGGGCATAAGGTCATATTCCGAATTCCAGGACTCTAAGTTGTTGTATGTTTGGTTTCGGCCAATAATTTAGACTTCATTCTTTGTGGAGAATGGATTTTGGGGAAGTCAGATGTTGCTTTCTTATGAAGCATTTCCAAATCTTCTCCTGCTCAACACTGTAGAGTGCCTAACAGGGTACAAAAATCTGGTGCACCAACACACCAAGAGCTTGAATAAATCATCTAGGCTTGTGGATCCTGTGTCTGATCACTCTCGAGGCAAGTAAGCTGTCCACAAATGACAAGTCTCTCTTTTCAGCTGAAACCCAATGAGGAAATACTCAGTTACACATCAGTCCTCCATCACATGATGATCAGATCCAATCATGAAGAGTCAAAGCTTGGACAGCACCCAAGGAACTGGAAAACATGAAGTCAGCTCTCCCAGACCATATTTCTAGTGATAGACCACGTGGAAGATTTTATCTCATGCATCTACTGCACCACCACTTCTTATTAAAAAAAATAAATCTACTGCACCACTTGTGTGAAGAGACGTGCCAATAACTTTTCTAAAAAGCGATTTTGTGCGGGACAATTGGCTTGCTTTTCGTGTTTTTATACATCAAATGTGCGAATATTTTGCTCGTGGTCACGACAACAGAGGATGGAATTTGACTACCCGGTAAAGAGATTTCGAGCAAATTCGAGACGGAAACAGAAATCAAGTAGATGGTTCAGTACATTAATGAATGATCAATATAATTAGATGGACTACCATGACAGCTTCTTGTGTTCAACCTCGATCACAAATGATTTCCTTTTCATTCTGAGCCAAACGTTATCGACTACCGCCCGTACTCACTTAAACTTAACATGTTTTTAACCATCTCATTCATGGAATTGTTACGTCACGACATTCGTGTTCAATCTAATCCAATAACTTATACACACCTTGAAGAGACTTACACGACTGTTTCAATTCCTCGATTTTCTTTCTTATTTCTAACTTCGATATTTCGATCGTTTCATTTTACTTAATCGAATGGACGCCCCCACATAGCCCCATTTCAAAATCAAATGAATTAATTATGTTATTGATCGATACAATTACTGACGATGTGGTTTTTCGCCCATCTGAACCGTCGATAATGTGGATCTCATCTCATCACGTGTTTGGGTCATGATCCTCACCATCGACGGTGGTGATGGAGACGCTGCAATCGACCCGGATCCAGGCAAAACCATTCCCCCAAGATAGATGAGCAACCGAGTCACGCCATCGTCGTCAGCTTTGAAAGCACGCCCTGGTACTTCTTTTTCCCGCTTCCTTTCAAAAGAGAAAAATAACGGAAAGAGCCCTAAAAGCCGCCGGAGCTCTCCTCGCCGTCGCCGCTCCGTCCCCGGAGCTCTCCGCCATCTCCTCCGGTAGGCTCTCTCTCTCCCCCCGCGAACCATCTCCCGTTATCGCGCGCGTGTTGTTCTCCGCTCGCCGCCCGACGAGAATCACCTGTTGGCGTGCGCGCCTGTCGATGGCCGCTGCGCTTTCGGCGAGTCCCTCGCGGTTTTTTTGCGCGCGCGCGCGCGGGGATGCGCGGTCGGCCGTCTCGTTGCCTGAGGGAAACGGAGACGAAGAAAGCGACGATCGAGCTGGGTTCCTGGACTTGGAAACGTCGTCCCGCGCGCGTTTTGATTTTTGACAGGAGCGCGACGCGCGCTCCGGCGTGGTTGGAGAAACGTCCCGAAATGATGATGATCCGTGGTGGTCTCGCTTTCGGTTTCTTGCGGATCGAACTTCGAATGTTTCGCGACGACTTCGTTTCCATTTCGAATTCTTGATGATGTCCGGTCGGTTCCGTTCCGAATCGGTTCTCGGATCACCTCGTGTGTGTCGGGGTATTGATCTCGGACTTCGAAAATTGGCGCGAGTATTTGCGCGTGCGTCCTGGTTGAGTACTCCTTTGGGCTGGAGTACTCTATTCGTGAGGGTTTTTGTAGGAGAGTGAATATACATGTCCGGCTTTATGGCCTAAAAATAACAGAGGAGTTGGAGCTAATAAACACAGAAAAAGGTCATAATTTGCTGTTTTTGACTTTGAAGCTCATAGCAACATAGTGATTACGGCTTGTTTACTTTGACTGAATGATTTCCAGGGGAGGCCCAAATGGCTTCTATTATCCCCTGTTCATCAGTTGAAATCGGGTGCCCGTGATAGATTAATCCGTGTCTCGTTGCTTGCGATGCGAGGTCTGTTTCAGAAGTTATGTTTGCTTATAATTACTTTTTTTCTTTTTAGAAACAGGTCTGAGGAGTATCAGGAACCTGTTATTGGACCTGTTGCAAAAAGTATCACTGAGAAACCCAATACTTCAGGTAGATGGCTAGTCACTCGGGGACTCAGAAGGGTCCAGCGACGCAATTGGTGCCAATTGCTGCTTCGAGGAAACCACGAATTCTGGTTGCTGCTTGTGGATGTGTGGGGGCTGCAAAATTTGGGCAAATCTGCCGGTCTTTTACTGATTGGGCAGAGGTGAAAGCCGTTGCCACAAGGTCTGGTCTGTTCTTCATCAATAGAGCAACAATTCCTAGTGCTGTAAATCTCTACACCGACAAAGAGGAATTGTCAAGTTGGAGCAAACTAGGCGATCCCATCCTCCACGTCGAACTCCGTCAATGGGCTGACATACTGCTTATTGCTCCACTATCAGCAAATACTTTGGCCAAGGTATTGTCTCTTAGAATATTGAAGTATTCTGAGCGTGGAACTGATGAAGCTTTATGCGGAGAGTACTTGTTTTTGTTCAATATAGTGCTTGTTGTCTTTTTGTTCTCCCCTTTGGTTTTAGATTAGATAATTTGGAGTTGATAGTTTTGTTTAATCTAGGGCATAGCTAGACAAGTAGAGTATCAAAGGAAAGAAGAGTTTATTCTAAGCTTTGTACCTGGGAAGCGTGGGCAAAACTTTGTCCTTATGGTTGATTTTAATATATCTTCCTGGTCTTTCTAACGCCTGTTGTGCTCAAGTAGAATCTCAGGAGCATGTATATCTGGTGTGCTGCATCTTCATCTTGGTATTGAAGCTTCCAAAAGAATTAAATTCCTAACTCTCTGAAACTTTAGAAATAACATCATAGTCTTCTCTTTGATACTCCACGAGCTCATGGTAGAAGACTCTTCTAAAATATGTCCTGTAGAACCAAAATATCGTGTCGCTGTTTATGGAAAAGCTATGTTATTCTTGGTCAGTTCAGTCATCTTATTTCAGGTTTTATACAGCCACTAAGAGATCTCTTCTTTATGTGTTTCTGTTCTGTTCTCGGTCCATTTTTCTAAACTAGAAACGGCCAATGTTTTTGTGACGCAAGACAGAATACGTGGTCTATTTCCACATCTAGAGCTCTCGAATATATGAATAGAATGCGTTCATCTGTACCCGGTCGCGGATGATTCATATTCCTGTATAGTTGTTTTTAGAAGACACTCTGGTTTTGCGGATCCATAATGTGCACCATTCTTCTATCTAAAAATTATATAACAAATTTGGCGTGAGGCTATTCATTGGTTTTTATGATGAATTGCGCAGTATGAAAGGCTTTTCTTAAAACTTAACTTCACTTTGCTTTTTACTTTTCTATTCTATTTCTGACATCTGCTTTGTTGTAGATTGCTGGGGGTTTGTGCGATAATTTGCTGACTTGCATAGTCCGAGCGTGGGATTACACCAAACCGTTCTTTGTTGCACCTTCCATGAATGCCTTTCTGTGGAGAAATCCTTTCACAGAACGTCATCTTATGTCACTCGATGAGCTTGGGATTGCTCTCATTCCACCAATCTCAACGAGTCATATGGGAGATCATCAAACCGGCGCTATGGCTCCGCTCTCCACAATTGAGTCGGCTATCAAAGTTTACCATGAGACACGGCTTCTGCTTGCTGGCGGTAATGCCCGGCAGTAAGTGTGAATACCCATAGACATTTGGAGACTTGACTGCTATGGCCATTATGCTGATTGTTGCCTCTGTTCTTTTTGGGGACCGGGTTACTCTTTTCGCACATAAAATGGTTCGGCTAGCGTGTTGATACTAAACAGTACCTTCATAAATCCCTCTTTACTGGGTACGGATACTCGAATGTATACAGTACTGTTCCTCTACTGCTTCTGTACTTCTATCTGGCTGTTGGATGATAATCAATTTAAGGATCCCACTCATATCGGTAAAGACAGCTGACAAAGAATTTGGTTATCCAGGGAAGCCTTGTAACTAGACTTGGCTATAAACCTCGTTGCTCTGACTTTTCATCTCCATCTGATCGAGTTTCGCATTTCAATTTTGAGCTCTGTTTGTCAGAATGCTGATCGTTGATTCCAACCTTTCTGAAATGCCGGTACTACTCTGAATTCATGTTGTGTTTGAATTTGAACTCAAGCTGCTTTGACTCGTGCTTAAGCTGATCAAATTTGACTGGAACTCGACTTGGATTGAAGGACAGTGCCTTTGGAATCCATTCTGACATGGTTCTACGGTCGAGCACTTGAGCAGGGATAGGAAGTGGCCGCAACAGGACCCGGCCGCATCTATCCTCGTCTCTTAGGCCAAAATCGAGATACCGAGGATGTAATATAATGCCCCCTTTGTCCGAGCAGCAAAAGGACAATCTTTTCGTCCTCTGTCAGGTGCCCTAGAATCCTGGAGCGTCCCACATCAGTGACGGCACGGAACTTTTCGACCATTTCCCGTGTCGATCCCACTAGCCGAAACAAGATCGAGTTTGCTTTTATATCCGAGTGCTACGATCTCTGCATAAGTCCGGATTCTGCTTTACTGTCTTCACCTAATAAGAAAGAACCGCCGTCATTGCGGCGTCGAAGCACCTTCTTCGAATCGTCTCGATGTATTAGTCAGACAACTTTCGTTTCCGTCACTTCTGTTGCCTGAAAGTCTGTAAAGGCAAGATGAGGTCATGGTTTGCACCGTCGACGCCATCCGTACATAGAGTCGATGACTAGGTTCGGCGCTGCCAAATGTGCTTACATGCGCGGCCAAACTCCCTCCATCCTCTCTCTCTCTCTCTCTCTCTCTCTCTCTCTCTCTCTCTCTCTCTCTCTCATGTGCGGGCCACTACAGGGGCCACTACAAAAATATCTTTCAAAGCTATATAGTACGAATCAAATTTGCCTCCACGGGGGTAATTCGCCAAAATTCAGGATGAAATTTATGATCTATGGTCGACGTCATCTTCTTCAATCGTATACAGTCTAAGATTTCATTTCCCAGCATCAACCTTAATTTCCTATTAGTCCGATTAGATTCCGATCCCATACTCAAACAAAAAGCCCAAAAAAAAAAAAAAGAACAACGAAAAAAAGGAGATTCTCTCGAAATACTTTTCGTTAAAAAAAAAAAAGAGGAAATTTTTTGTTTTTTCATCCTCACCTGTCTGTGATCGGCCATGGCCGGTCCACACAAAGGAATCAAATTAAAGCACTAAAAATTCTGACCAGACTTTTTTCTAGCCGTTAACCGCCGCGGCCCGTTCAAATTCAAAAACCAACCCCAGCGAGAGACAATTCGTCCAGCTTCGATCTGCATCTCGTCAAACTTTCACGCTCGCACTCTCTCGATTCCCTCTCCGCGCCTGCCCCGCTCCTTCGCAGCCCCGTCTCGACTCCGATGGGCGTGAAGATGCACGAAGCGCTCCAGCCTCCGCCCGCCGGACCCGGAGACGACAGGCCCCGGCACAAGCCCGGCGGCCGGAAGCCTCTCCAGCCGAGGAACTCCTCCCCGGCCGCTCTTCCCTCCGGCGACCAGCCGAAGCCGAAGCCGAAGCCGAAGCCCGAGAGGATCGGGATCGAGATCTCGCCGGCGGTGCTCCTCGAGTCGGACAAGGAGAACCGCCCCTATGCTCCCCCGTCGCCGCCCTCCCCCCGCGCCGCCGCGGCCCCTCCTCCTCCTCCTCCGCCGGCGTTGGCGGTGGAGGAGCAGCAGCAGGAGCAGCAGCAGCAGCTGGACGCGTCGCTGGCGGAGGAGCTGGTCGCGGTGAGGAAGAAGCTGGAGAGGCTGAGGGCGGACGGGGAGAGGACGGAGGCGATGCTGAAGGAGAGGGACGGGTTCCTGGCGACCAAGGCGAGGGAGGTGGAGGAGCGTGGGGAGGTCCAGAAGCTGCTCGAGATCGAGGTGGATCGGCTGTACCGGTTGAAGCAGCTCAAGCTCTCGCTCGCGGTAAGCGCCACCTCGGGGACCCATCATGTCGACGATCTGCTCGAGATTTCTTGATCTTGGTTTTCGAGAAAGCCTTAACGGTTTTTTTTTTTTTTGTGTGTTTCTTTCTTGCTGAATCCAGAGGGTGTCGCCGATTCGATCGCTGAGAGAGAGGTCGCACATCAATCAGGTACGCATGAACTCCCATTTTCTTCCGATTGCACGGTGCGATCTGGTCCGTTCGAGACAAACCCCGAACCAAACCACGTTGAGCAGCGGACTGGATCGAATCCAAAGTTCGTTCGAATTGAACCGTACCGAACCGAACCGAACGTCGTTCGGCAGCTCGGTCGATCGAGCAGTTTTTGACTCGAGCCTAGTTGCATCTTCTCGTGTGTTGATTAGGTTGCTGCCTTTTTTTTTTCCTTTCGACGGTACTGATGACCGATTTATTTTTTTCTGGACGATTTCTGTTCAGGAATCGAGATCGGAGAACAGAGAGGAGTCGGTGGGGGAATGTGAAGCGCCGAGCCCGAGCTCCGTCTCTTCGAAATTGAGTGCAGACGAGGATTGATTCGATACGGGTTTTCTCTTGTATTCGGGTTTCGATTCGAAATTTGTTTGCAACTTCACTTTTCCTCGTTGAAGTGCGTAGGGGAGTTTTGGCTAAAGCAATCGCATGGTAAGCGGGGTACGCGCCGCTCCATGGGGATTCGGCCGATTGCGAATTTGGGATCGGCATTCTAGGAGGACACGGTCCCGTGCCATCGACACCACCCGATGGTGCTTCCTAGAGCCTTCTCCTACGAGGGATCGGTTCGGCTCTATCGTTTCGTTCGAGTTCCGTTTTTGCCGCCATGGCTTGTGAGGTCTTTACTGTAAACATCCTTAGTCAGTTTCAATCCATCATCCTTTGGGGGATCATTTTCCCTTGAATCCTTAAAAGATGGCTCCATACAAGATGAGTTCCTTCAAGTGGGTTTGATTTTTGCCTCTCTTGTCTCAATGAGCCGTGTTCCGTTCCATGCATCATAACCTTGCAGCAATTGGTTTTCTTCCCAATGAGAAACAGGGAAACTCAAGACGAAAGTTCATCCTAGATGGTGCTAAAATCATGGCAAGTTTTGGAGCTTGAACATGTCCTCGCTCGTTTCTGATTTACAGTCGGGGCGGGCTTTGTGTAGCAAAATCCAAGTTAGGGTATATTTTCACACCTGCCGTGTCGCTTCCCTTTCCCCGCTTTCATCGTTCGCACCATGTTCCGATTACCCAGAGATTTTTTTTTTTTTTACCATGACTGGCGCGACATTTTGTGAAGGGGGTTACCGGAATTGTATAGGTACCAACCATGGCCGTAGCTTTAAAGCGCGCCGCAGCTTTATGCGGTGAACGTCTCACTAGAATAGGTTGGAACTTGGATGGCGTCGCGCTGCTTGGGCGATTGCCGACTCTTTTGCTGGCGATGCATCAAGCAGGGTGCACAGTTCATGATAATACTTGGGGATAAGCAGAGCACACCCGATTGAATCGACGAGCGAAATAATGTGGTACCGGTTAATAATCCACGCATAGCCGCCCCTAAGCTGGCGACTGCAAATATCAATCTTCTCCACGAGGTGAATGGGAAGAGACCGCTTCCAGATTTAAGTAGCTATTTAAACTTCACTTGGAAAACCAAAACAGGCGGTGCGTGACACACATTACCAACTTGCAAGTGCAACGGAACTCATTAAGACAGATAATTCAACTCCTCGATGAACCAGTCGATGAAATCGAAACACTGCCCTTATCTCCGATTTGTACAGCAGAATGCCAGCAGAGGATTAGCATATCATTAACAGGACAAACTCTAATGCACGACAACTAACATCCCGGTAAAGCTAACGACTCCATGTTGACAAGCTACTTAAATCCTCTCACTATAGAGCACAGGTACGAAACAGACCACATCCTTTAAAACCAGCACATTACCTGTTCGAAACAGCCAACTCATTTTAAAAATCTAACATGCAAAACAGCAATTTCCACAATGGCCGCAACCATACATACGTGATGATTATGACAGAGAAAAGAAAAGTCATGCACTGCAAGCGGTAGGATTCACCTCAGAAACTCGTAAGAAAGGCAAGCAAGCATGCCGATTGACTTTTACCCCAGTGAGCACGTTTAACATTAACCAGTACCACGGAATTCATACAACACCAAGATCTCGATTAATATGAAAAGACTTCCAAGAGAAATTGATTAGCGGAGTTATTTAAGATACAAACCATGAAAAGCAGTTCAATGAAAAATAGATTGAAAGTCATTTAGAGAGTGAGGCGAGAATTAGCTCTAGCTACTACCTCTAATTAAAACAGAAAACTCTATCACCCAAGATAGGCCATGTCACCCTTACCACACTCAACCAATGTGGTTGAGATCCCCTGAACAAGAACTGGGGCCTCTTAAGGAGCACACTGCACCTATTGTTGAGCTATGAAAGCCTACATTAAACATGACCTGTGGATTCTGCAGAGCGTGCATCCGCAGACAACCTATATTCTACAGAAGAGAACAAATGGGAGGCTTACAAACACCAAATCAATGATAATGTACTAGACATGGGTTTGGTGCTTGTCATCAGGACCTCAGCCACAACTGGATAATGCTCCCAACTAATCTTCCAGCAACAAATGAATACACGAGGACGGTCCCCTGAAATTAAAGATAACAACCCATACCACAAATGATCAGCAGCTGTTCCATCCGAATGGCTGCATTGCGCAAATCAGCAGAACTTCCAGTGGTTGTTACAATTTACACAAGTCACAAAAGTCGTCATAGGCTCATCTGCACTCCTAGTTTGCAATTGATAATAAGTAGTCTTCCGTTGGCCACAGCGGCCACACTTGAACTGGTCAGTTGTGGCTTTTGGCGGGCCACCGCGTTCACAGTCGAACAAAGCTTTCTCTTTAATTTGGTGATTCTCACGCTGCCTTTGATCACTGGCCATTTCATCTGGGGTCATTGTGATGAGCCTCTCTGGTTTAACCTCCCCAAGAAGAACTTTCCTTCTTAGGTCCGGATTGTTTGGGTCCTTGATGTTGAACATGATGGATCGATACTTGAATTTTTGCGTTCCATTGGACCGACCTAATTTCTCAAACATGACAGATTCAACGGTGACAGCGACTCGGATTGGATCACATGCATTTACTTCGTCCTTAATATCATCATCAGCCTCACTGGCAACCTTAGACAGTGCCTCAACAAGTAGTTCCCTAACTTTGTCACGGATAGAATCGTTGCACTTGACCAATGCTGTCAACTTCGGAGGAGCATTAGACCCGGCTAATGGTTTGTTAATATTCAATGGCTGTTTCTCCTCTTTGGATATCCGCTCAACTTTGAAACCCCCTTCTCTGTCATTCTTCTCAGACATTAGAGTTTGTGTGTCTACAACATTTTTCTCAACTTTGGTGTTTAGAGAACTTGAAACACTACCCAACTTGGTCGAATCACCTTTGTAAACTCTCTCAACTTTCACTGTTTCTACATGTGAAAATTTACCGACCTTTACTGCACCGGCCTTCTGCCCCTTCTCAACTTTGATACTATCTGCTTTCTCATTTTTCTGCAACAATTTATCATCACTGCCGGACTTCTTTTTATTTTTGGCTGTCTCATCAATGATTATCTTCTTCCAAATCTCAAGCACATCTGCAGCCATTGTTTTAATTGTTTCCGTAGGATGTTTTGTTAGGTGCCTTAGCCGTTTCCCAACCTGAAAGGTATTGCCATCAAAGCATTCATGTGAGGATAACAAGAGCATTAATGCAAGTTTCTCAAATAAGTGAAAACAAACTAGAAATCAAGTTCACCAGTGGATTCCTCCACCCTGAATGCATAAAACAACTAATGGAGTCATAATAAAGCAGGAAAGAACAGGTATGTTGGACAAGGACAACAAACTAAAAGCAACTCCAGCGCTAAGATAAGAAACCCATGATACCAATAGTTCTCATGATCTTTTAATAGGTATTTTAAATGTGAAATTGTCGCATCCAATAGTCTCTTCAAGCCTATTATTATCCCCCTCAGGCAAAAGCAATTTTTTGTTTTTGATGTAAAATGAATATGCTACAATTCATGCTCTACTGGGCCTATGAATTCCAAAAGAACAGTGCAAGACCACTAAAAACCTGAAATTTCGTTACAGAGAACCATCATCACTAAAATCCCAAAAGAAAACAATTAATAGAAAGGATATGCGAATTGTATCAAGGAGGTTTTAGATGTTCAACACATTCTAGAAAGTAGATGTTCAACACATTCTAGAAAGCACAGCTACAACTAGCTTTTACTCTAAACCACCACAAGATTTATAAATATGTGCACTGTGGCTGCAACAGCCATCACGTGACAGCATAGCATCGCTGCCTCCTTGGCCATATCTAGAAAACTGTTACAGCCAGTTAACCCTCCCCTCCCCCCCCCCCCAAAGAAAAAAAAACAAAAGAAAAAGAAAAAATAAATTGTAAATATTAGCTCTCCTTCTGGACTCTTACGACAAAATCCTCTCCAGCTGTCATTCCGCAAGAGAGCAAGTATGCATCCATGATCTAACAGCCTCTCCGCTCTCACTCACCTAATGCTTTAAAAGAATCAGAGGATCGACCTAGAGGCAGTCCACTCTTACCAAATTTAAGAGACCTCATGTGCAGTGTGACTGCATCAACCATCATGTGACAGCATCGCTGCCTTGGCCGTAATGGCCTTAATTACGGTCTAGAAAGCTATTACAGCTTGTTAACCTCCCTCCCCCCCCCCCCCGACCCCCCAAACATCGAACGAGGAGTCGTTGCACCTATCAAATGACCTTCATCCCGGACAACCATCTCTTGTTTGGCACTCCCGTAACGGCTAAAGTTCCAACAATCAAGACAAAATAATATCACTCCTTATATTATTGAATCCTTGACCTCGGCATAGTATCTTAATAACTGCCAAAATATTCCCTTCTTTTGACAACTAAAAAACTTTATTCACCAACGACAGATGGCTATACGATATAGTAGAGCATGTGCTCCAATATATTTGGTGGGGAACACTTCTCTCTTTTAGGTGCCTCATGCGCGCATGCAATTTCCTGTGGATTTTTCCTTCTCTTGACAACCATGACCATCCGCATCTAAAAGCACCAAAATAGCCCAGCATTTTAGTAATAAGTACCATCAACAAGGTAGCTACTGGATATGGAAGAAAAGAGAGAGAGGCGCAGCCTGGAAGAAATAGTCAACTGCCAACAATTGCTACGGCATTGCTAGATTCACTTAGCCAACAAATACCGGCACACTGAATACACATGATAAAAAATAATGTCTTTAGAACAAGCCAAATAGAGAGGCCAATAGAAAGAGCAAAAAATGATTTTTCTTGCTCTGCCTTATCCATAAGAACAGCAAAATTAGCAAAGAACTCGATTCCAAAATTGATAGATCAACGCCAACACTCAAACTGCATCACTCAAATCAAGGAGGGCCGTCCCCTTCAAATTCTAATGTCTACCAAGCAAAAATCATAACCCTCCAATTCCTCAAATTGCATTCTCAAAGACACAAAATCCCAACTTTCTCTACTCTACTCTTCAACCCAATTCTGCCATTCAAAGAAAATTTACCTGGGTGGCCACGAGAGCGTCGTACGAAACCGGGAAGCTCTTGAGCCGTTTCAGAGAGTCCACGCACCGGGAAACCTCGGGGCCATTCGACGGCACCCCGTCGCCCGCCGCCGCGTCGGCGGCCTTCTTCGCCCTCTCGAAGAGCTCCACCAGCTCTCTATCCATCGAATTCGCGACCTAGAACCACATCGCCCGACCCAGAAATCGACCGAACAAGAAAGACAAAAGGAGCCCACATCAATCACCAACCGCGCACACCACCCAAAACAAAGCGAGCGAAAAAGCCAAGAAACTCCGACGGCGGTCCGTGCAAGAACCGGCCGGAACGGAGAGAGATCTGGGGAAATTTACCGGAGGGCAGAGCTACGGCGCGGAGCTACGGCGTCGGAGGAAGGTGTCAATCGCTTTGGAATACTCTTCAAGGTTAGCTGCCTTGTCCGCCGAACGATCTCGTATATATATATGGAGAGAGAGAGAGAGAAAGGGTGGATTTTGACTTGGAGGAGACATGACAGGATCGACGGTGGATATCGGTTTCCTAAGATCCTGTTCCGACAACGGACGGCTGGTGATCCATCTGTGGCAAATCGGTCGGGTTTCCTGTTCAGTTGTGGTTCCGGGAAAGGATGCTTTTGGTCATATATAGTCACGCTGATGAAATTTCCACATGCGGTACGAATTGGGGAATCCCGATTGTTTGGATTCTGCTTCTATATATAGAGATTATAATTTGATTATTCGAATTAGTGATTGCTTAAGAATCTTCTGGAATGCAGGTGTAAACCTGGGAAACGTTTTTCTCCGGTCCGGTTCAAGACGAGTTAGGAAGAGATCCGAGCCAGAGTCCTAGGATAAGCTTCTCCCGGCACTTAAGCCATATATACTAGGGGTGTATATAGAAACTGAAACGACCCGGGAACTGAATTGGACTGACTGATTCTGAGCGGTTCTTGATTTCAGGTACGGAACCGAAATACTTGGATTGATATATTTTCTTTATTCAATTTTTCCTTTTCTTTTGAAGAGTAAAGAGAAAGATTACCAAAACCTTGAATCGGACCAGTTCAACTCAGGTTCCATTGGTCAAGTTCCTTGTTCCAAGGTGCAACCGGCCCAATCAGGGAACCGATCACCAAATTGTATACATCGGCTAGTAATGCTTACGTTTCAAAAGGGACAGTTGGCTATTTCTAGACAGTCAATGCCAACATGACCGAGGCCGATTCCCAGAACCATGGTTATCCTCAGTTCATCTGAGATTGCGAACAGACGAAAGCTACGCCGGAGGCGACTCGTCGGAGTTTGCCGGCGACCCTAAATGCTGGGTTGCACTCATTAATGTGATTACCAAGTGGTCCTTCTTGTGGGCCGGGCCTGTGGTTACTTGGGCTCGTAGGAGTTCAGTGTGACCAGTGAATCCAGTTTCTTCCTTGGGCCTTCTTATTCACTTGTGGGCCCAAGTCATGGGCGGAGGCTAATTGGGTCAAGGTATTTCGACCCACCATGACACAACATTAAAGATTGATCTAGAGTAATTTATAGTATTTTTCCGATCGATATTAGTAAGGGTTAATATTACGAAAAACTCCAAACTGGTACATATATGACAAATCTATCTCAAACTAAATTTTTGACCAACAAAAACTCTAAATTGGTACACATGTGACAAATTTACTCAAGACTAATTTTTTGACCACTAAAAAGCTCAAACCGATACACATGTGACAAGTTTACCCTCCGTTAGTTTCCTTTAAATAAAATTAATACCAGGAAAAACCACGGTACACCTGTGACAAATTGAAGGTAAAACTCTAAATTGGTACATTCGTCAACTGCCACGTGTCATCAAACTTTGTAATTTGATGGTAAAATTTAATTGAAAGTAACGGAAGGTAAAATTGTCACGTGTGTATTAGTTTGGAGTAATTTGTTACAGATATACTAATTTAGGATTTTTCATGGTATTAATCATATTAGTAATATGTCCGCAACCATCTCTTTACGAGGCATGCCACATCTAGGCGGCGTAGTACGAGCCGTTTGACGTTTCGTTCTTGATGTGAACCAAACTCATGACATCATGAAAGAGAAGTGATCCTTTGCCACTCGATCGCCCGCCTTGGCGATATTACGAACTGGCATGAAGTGTACTAGAATGCCAATCCCCATCAAGAATATCATATAATCAATCTTCTAGTCCAAGCAAAATTGTAAACTCACAAAAATAACAACAACCCTCTTCGACGACTTGATGCCCGACTCGTATGTCGCTATTGAAAGTCATCTAGAAGCCCGATGAGCATAAGCATAGTGACTCCAAGAATTGCTCCTTTGTCGAAATTATTGTTAACCTTCAAATAATTTCCCAATCGATGTCGACACTAAGGTTTAGATATTAATTTGTGATGTCTCTGCATCTTTAGACCGGTCAAACTATACTCAAAACCCTAATAATTTCTTGGGTCTTCTGTTCATTGGCAGCGACAAGGTTGGAATGTTATCATTAGGTCACTGCACCTTTTGACTGGTCAAACTATAATCAAAACCCTAATTGTTTCTTCGATCTTCCATCCATAGGCAGTATCCAGGTTGGAAGTTTATGTCTTCCGATTTCTTTTCTGAAGTGGATGAGTGTCACGTCTCCATCGAACGTTTGTATGATAGTAACACGATAGCGAAAATTATAATGTATGAGGTACGTATCGAGATATATATATATATATATATATATATATATATATATATAATTTATCCTAAGGTATAGGGTGAATGTTGGCTCAATATATTTGAATAAGATTCATAAATGAAGTTTTCATTAGCTTACTTCGAGCATGTCTTAATTGAGAAAAACTTGTAAGCAAATGAAAATGGTTATGAGAAACGTCGGTATCTAGTGATTGAATTTTGTTTCAATATTTTACTATCTGATAAGAAACCAAGAAAAATTTGAAGAACAAATATGAAATGGATTAAACATTGAAGTACTGGTATGGGAGTATAATTTGACGCATAATATATGTACATACATTCTCGTACCTAAAATAAAAGAGTAACTTTTTTTCATAAACTCAAAAAAAAAGCACGAGAAAAATAAAAGTTTTAAACCTAAAAGAACTATAATAAAACTCAACTCACCGCAAGTAAATCTTAAACCCTTCAATGCACTGCACTAAAAAACAGTGTCCATCATTAAGATCTTCTTTAAATTTGTTCTCTAATGATAAGAAAACACTTTTCACTTAAGTAAATTCGTATACAAGAAACACCCCATAACCTCTTGTATTAAATAAAATACGAGTCGAGATGCGGACGAATATCCCGGACTTCTAGAATCGCTTGTGTTCGTCAAACGTTTTTCCGTTTCCTTTGCATATGTCCAGATGCATTGTTTCAGTTCTACACTAACGTCATGTTCGACCAACGCTTTGATCTTTTGCCAAAACGAAGATAAGTTTATTGTGGGGGTCGACATCATTTCTTAATCATGTATCCTCCAAACGTTGTCGAACTGTCTCCTTGGGAAAACAAATGGAGAAGAAAGGTGGTGGGCACAGCCCAACCTAATTTGCAGATCGCACTAAATTTCTGATGGGACCGGTGTGACTGGTGACTCCATAGGACTACTTCAACGTTGGAAGTAAATGCATGGTATGTTACGGAATGATTGGAACACTGCAATCATCACGATCTTGTGGAAATCGAGGACAGAATTGCACAGAGCTGCAATCCTAAAATGATTCATGATGATTGGAAAGTTTATTTGGGTATTGAATGAATTTGATTAAGTGTGCAGCTATGTTATAGCAATGTCGATATATAAAAAATTGGAGACTGTTTTGATGAAGAATTGGTTGACAATCAAGATCCATATTCATAGAGGGATAAAGAGTGTTAAGCTGTTGAAAATGTACTAGCAAACTGTGGAAGCAAATTTAGAGCGCCGGGATGATGAACCATGTCGACCTAAACCTTTTGTCTATCCATTTATAGCAGGATTGTTGTAGAATGAGTTAAGTTTTGCGATGTAGAAAGCTTCACATTTACGACAAGGCAGTACTTGCACTTTTTGTTGAGCTAGTGAATTTTGGCCCAACTGGAGTGCTAGAGTTGGAAGAGAAGAGTGAGCACATCTAAACTAAAAACTTTACAAATATCACTTTTATTTTCTTTTTCGCTAAACTCTGTATAATCCGTTGTTAACATTGACAACTCAATTGCACATAGAAGCAAGGTTTTCAAAAGGGGTTGATTCTACATATATCCGTTTATTTGTTTGGAAAAGCAATTGACCCTCCCTCCTAGTTGCTTATTTAGACCTAACTAGGGATGTGCAAAAAAATTAAGAACTGTCCGAACCGAACCGAATCGGCCAATTCTGAGCAGTTCCTAGGGTAATCGGTGAGTATCAATTCGGTTCTCGATTCCTAGCATAGAACCACCTACCCAGACCACTCGGACCAGACTAGTATATATATAAATATATATTTAATTATTATGTTTAGAAAACGCTAATTAGCTCTCTCTCACGCTCTCTACTCCTCCTTCCTCGCTCCCTCAGTCTTACTCATGAACACTCTCTCTCAAAAGGAAACCCTAGCCTCCGGCCACCTCTCAACATGTTCCTCTCGATACTCTTGCCTTATCTCGCTCTCGGTCGCTTCTCAGTTGAGCTCTCACCTTCGGCCCTTTATCACGACATCATAGTTGCAGCCTCGCCTCCCTTTCTCACTCTTGCCTCAATGGAATGGCTATTCTCTTGTTGTTATTGCTTGATTTATGTTCCTGGTATAGATGAATCTGTTGGAATTGATGGTGTTGTCACAGCCTCGCCTCCCTCTTATCTCGCTCTCGGTCACCTCAATGTAACCGCCGTTTCCATGAACCCATTTCAGAACCGCCTACTTCGAAACCGATCACTCCTAAACCTAACAATTGGCGTTAAAGATTTCCATAATTAAAGTTGATTATAAACCTATTACGTTCCCATTATAAGCATGGATATGTGCCGCGGAATGGGAAAAGTGTCAAAAAATTATAAACTTATTGCATTTATGCCAATTTAGTTCTAAACATTTTGGCCATGTGCCAATTCCATCATTTTGGCTGATTTTGGCCAGATATTGCCGAAGTGGATGCTGGCCAGCCTGTGGCACTGCTGGTGCTGACGTGAACAATTTTTAATAATATTTTTATATTTTTTGAATTTTTATATTTTTCTTTTCTTTCTTTTTATTTTTTTTCTTTTCCTTTCTTCTTCCTCCAGCCGATCGTCGGACCTCAGCGATCGGCCGGAGGCCAGGGTCGAGCGAGATCGAGGCGAGGCCTCTCTAGATCTAGTGAGGGTCGAGCCTCGCCAGCCATGGGCGAGGCTTGACCTTGCCATATCTGGTGAGGACAAACCTCGCCAGCCCACCGTGAGGCTGCCTTCGCGACCATCTGGCGAGGTCGACCTTGCTGGCCCTGGCCTTTGGTCGATCGTCGAGGTCTGACAACTAGCTGAAAGAAGAAGAAAGGGAAGGAAAAAAGATAAACAATATTAAAATATTATAAAAAATTATCCACGTCAGCGTCGGCGATGTCACGTAGGTTAGTTGGCATATACGTGGCCAAAATCAGCCGAAAGGACTAAATTGGCACTTCGTCAAAATGTTTAGGACTAAATTAGGACCGAAAAAATGTTTATGACTAAATTGGCACAAATGTAATAGGTTTAGGACTTTTCTAGTGCTTTTTCCCTGCAAAAATCCTATATATTTTTACGAAAGATCATAAGGGGAAGTTCGAATCAATACCTATTAACACGTGTTTAGGCAAACCCAATTCCTCCCTAAAGCTTGACCATGAAATCATGAGCAAACTAAATTTGTTAATTGCTTCATGCTGTTTTGGTAATTTGATCGGGGCTTTATTTAAGTAACACCCTCAGACGTGCACCTTGGAGCACGCTTTTGCTATTTGTGCTTTCGAAAGTGATTTAATCGTGATTTCTGTGCATTACGACAATTTAGCCCTTTTTACAAACGGACTTTCTATCATGTTGGCTTGTCGCCTTTACGTTTTAGTCCCAAAGCTTCACATTTTTCCACTAAGTAGAGGATTAAATTGGCCCAAGTTTGATGGCAAAACGGTTCGTGGGGCGCCCAAATGAAAAAAGGCATATACTGTAGGGGATAAATCCGAAAGCAACCCACACGTATCTACTAGGACCCCAAAAAAAGGTAATTCCCATTAGAATATTCGTCATTTAAAAATAATTGAAAATAACGCGATTTCGATATGAATAATGCTAGACGTGCCGGACGACCTTACATAATTTAAATGGATGTCTGTACGAGTGGACTCGAACCGCGGGCTCATTGATCCATCGAACGATTTAATAAGCAATAGCAAAACGGGAATTAAAGAGGAAAAACGGAACAATTCTCCGTGTGAACGGGGCAGGGTTTTTCCTTAACACGCCAGCGCAGCAGCAGCAGCTACTCTGGTTTTGTCCTCTAGCGACAAAAGGGCTCCGGGAGGGGGGTATTGTCGTCAAATCACGAGCGCGGAATCGTCCGCCCAAGACGTGAAATTTTTCGGGGAAAAAAAAAAAAAAAAGGCCAGGGTTTTCCGCCCCACTTGGATTTGATTGAGGAATTATCGTGCAAGAGAGAGCTACGCGCGTCCGGGTGCGAACCGGGGGAGGCGGCGATCATAATGATGACGCACGGGGCCGTGACGCATGGGCCGTGAGATCACACGCTGATCGTAATGGGCGTGACCGAGCCCCAGCCCCACTCGCCTCCCCCAACGCGCGTGCGCGGCACCCCCACCTAACGGTCTCCCGCGGGCTAGCACCACCACCTCGCGATGTCCCCCTTATTTCCTCTTTGAGAGAAAGCTAACGAAGGCCCCCCGTGGAACCGGGAACCGCTTGAAATTGGACTAAATTGACCCAGAACTGGCGACTCCTAGTTCCAGTTTACCGAAACTTGTGAGTACCAATTCGATTTCCAGTTTTAGGCATGCTCACTCGGACCGGACCGGACCCTTATATATATAGTTCGTCTTCAGCGAAAGTGAAAGTCGAAGAAACAAAACAACAGTCTCTACATTATCCTGATTCTTCCTCGCTCGGGCAATATTATCTCTGTTCCAGCCACTTCGGAGCAAATCCCCCACCATTGCCTAGCCATTTACCTTATCCAGCCGTTGCCCTCTCCTTGGAGTTGCAAGAAACATCACAATCGCAACAAACAAAAGGCATAAACATGCTTTCAGCCTTCAAACCCTGATTACCTCTCGCTCAAGTCCAACACAATCCATCAACACGCTTTCTTCCATAAGCCGCGAGGACCCATTTTTTTTATTTGTCCAGGAAGCTTGGTGGAAGCGGTTTCATGGACCCACTTGGGAATCGGATTGGACCGGCGTTCAGCTCCCGGGTGGGTACATAAAACCAACGGATGGTTTCCGATTCCAATTTTTTTAGAACCGGTCCTTAGTGGACGGTTCTTGGTTCTAGAGTAAAATTGCCCACCCGGTCCGTGCTCACTCCTAGCAAAAGTCACCAAAAATCTCAAATTATATTCGCTGTGACGCATCTACTATAAACATTTTTCTACGACACCAAAAACCCCAAATTTATATCTGTGTAACACATTTACTCTCGATCAAACTTTCGTCAATGATGACTATTAAAAATTTGCTTAAATACGCTGTTGACACGCCACTCGTTGTGCTTAGTGAAATAAAAATAATGTTATTTTGTGATTTTTTTTCACGTTACAAGAAAAATTTCAAAGTAAATGCGTCATAATGGGCATAGTTTAGGGTTTTTAATGTCAGAAAAAAAGTTTAGGGTAAATTTGTTGGTTATATGGCCGTTCCCCGTCTAGATATTAAGCCAAAAGTGCCGTTTGTTATACTTTTTATTTTTCCATGATTGCCCTTCAATATACATGAGGCCCACTTAGTGAGTAACCACCCACTTTTATTACACCACACTAGCTATACGACCAATATACAAAATAGTTTTTCTAGAGGACTAATGTGATAGGGGAATCATGTCATCCCTAGCTTAAATTGGAATAAGTGCATTAGAAAACCTAAAACTTGTTACGAAAGTGTTATTGAGTCCTAAAACTTATAAAAAATGCAATCAAGTTTTAAAACTTGTCAAATTGATGCAATTGAGTCCTTTAGTTAACTTCTTCCAACTTAGGTAATGAAAAATGCTGATGTGGCTTTTTTAAAAATTTTCTCTCTTCTACATGACGATGATTTAGCTAAAACATGAAATATAAAACTAAAACGATGTCATTTTGATCCAAATTTACTTTTTTTAATACAAATCTTATTTAAAGTTAAATAAAAAAACATATGCTAAATAAAAAAGGAAGAAGGCAAAACGAATGCCCTCTCCGCCACCATCCCACCATCGGTGGAAAGGTCCGGCTATGGCGGGGGATGGGCAAGCCAGTTGGCAAGGGTCGCTAGCCCTCGTCTAGATCTAGCCATGGGCGAGGGTTGCAGCCCTCCCCCAGATAGAGCGAGGGTTGTCAACCCTCGCCCAGATCTAGTTGAGGGCCGCCAATGTCTAGGGTTGGCTGCGGTGAGTGTCGTCGGCCATTGGTCAAGACCCAACAACCCTTGCCGTCACTGGCCGGCCCATCCCCCACCATTACCGATCCTTTCTAGAGATGGTGGGGTGGCAGAGGGGAGGGCCTTGCAGGCATGCCATTGCTGTTTTTCCCTTTTTTTAATATTTTAATATAGCTTATTTTTTAATTTAATTTAAATAAAGTTGTATTAAAAATTAGATTTGGAGTAAAACGACGTCATTTTAGTTTTAAATTTCATGTGTTAGCAACGTCATCGCCATGTGTAAAAGAGAAAATATTACAAAAAGCTATGTCAGCATTTTCCATTATCCAAGTTGGATAGAGTTAACGAAAGGACTCGACTGCATCGATTTGACAAATTTTAGGACTTAATTGCACTTTTGTAAATTTTGTCACTCAATTGCACTTTCGTGATAAATTTTAAGACTACCAGTACAGTTATCCTGAAAATACTTGAGACCCACAGTAATAAATGAACGTTTTTTTTTATTATTTGAAGTTAGTCCATCTCTCTATTTGCCATTTTATGATGCTCACATGTTCAATGATAAGAATCTACGTTGTTATAAGACAAGACTACTTGTCAATAAATACTTCCCCAGTAATGAGAACAATTAAACATGAGAAAACCAATTTTACATTACAAGAATTTTTTTTTTGTCCAATTAGCTTAGAAGAAAATAATAGCATCACATTTTCAAATAAGAATCTCCACTAAAACAATGACCAATAATATATGCATAACCACTTGAACACAACGATATAAAGAACAATCCTGAGATGCAGGTAACAAATTATATTGACTTTTGGGAACACACATTTCATTCACATAAAAGATATATCCTAGATATTAATATATTACACTCATATCTACCAATTTTTTTCCAGCTCGATGCTTTTTTTATCATAGGATTTTTGTCCATCAATTATATTTTTCTGCTCTTTTTCTATTGATAAAAAGGAATAACAAATATGAAAAAATGATGATCGCCTTAGGCTTTAATCTTCATGAATGTAATTTGTCACATGCATAATATGGCATTTGGGCGGATGAAATCATCACTCCCATCGATATATGAAAACAACAATAACAACAATAATAATAAGGGATAATGACAAAAATGATTAATAAATTTTAGTCGAATATGCGACGTGATCCATGAACTTTTAATTTGTTTAATGTGGTCACTGAATTTTAGCACAATGCTCAATGTCGTCCCTAAATTTTTACTTTATTCAATATGGTTCCTAAACTTTTTGTATACGTTCAAACTAGTCCCTAAACTATATGAAAATGTTTAATATTGTTCTTGAACTTAAATTGATAGAAAGATGACATTTAACATTTTCATATAATCCAATGACTCATTAGAACATAAAATTTATGGATCACATTGAATAAACTAAAAGTTCATAAATGACATTGTACATTGAGTTAGAGTTCAGAGATCATATTTCACATCGGATCAAAATTCAGAAACCATTAAGTCATTTTCCCTAATAATAACAAGATAAGATAGAGATAAGACAATCCTTTTGAGAATAGAAGTTTGCCACGGATCATGATATCCCACGCGCCGCGCTTCGGGGGATGGATGGATCCCACGAGACGTGGAACTTTCGCACCAAGCTTCCTCTTTCTTATCTTCGTTGCCTCTTGCACATGACAACGACCTCTTTCCCCCTCCCCTCTCTGTCTCTCCCTCTCTCTCTCTACCTTGCCTAGTTCGATTTAAGGGCCTCTCACTTCCTTCCTGCACTTTCGCTCCTTCATCCCAAAGCAAAGCACAAGACCCCTCTCCTCTCATCAATGGAGCGTCCCTCGCGGCCTGCGAACCTCCCCTCCAGCCGCAAGCACGCCGTCGAGGAGCTCCTCCGTGGCCAGGAGTCCGCGAAGAAGCTCCAGGATCTCTTCAACGCCCTCTCTAGAGCCGGCGGCGACCATCACGGTGTGCGGCACCCGGTGTCCGCCGAAGATCTGGTCGTCAACGTCCTCCAGTCGTTCGACAACACCCTGTCCCTGCTGAGCCGCGCCGAGCCCGACCCCGACAAGTTCTCGCAGGTCCCGGTCAAGGCCTGCGTCAAGTCCGAGGACTCCGAGGAGAGCAGCAAGACCTCGGTCCCCAGAGATCGCCGCGGATGTTACAAGAGAAGGTAATTAAGGGCAGAGAAATTCTTGCTTTTCTATGAAAGTGGGCAGATCTCTTAGAACTTAGGAAGAAGGGAAGACATGAAAAGATCGTTTTGCTGTTCATAAATTGGCACAACTTGACAGATCACGATTGGAATATAACGAATTTGTCTAACTTGCAAGAAAAAAAAGTTTTTTTTTGTCATTTCATTTATTTATATATTTTGTTATTAGTTAAATTATGTATATGGGTCTAAATAGTTCTAACATGAACGGGAAATTGTTCATTTATCTGCAGAAAGACTTCGGATACACGGACAAGACTGGACCATAATTTGATCGACGACGGGCATCAATGGAGGAAATATGGCCAGAAAGCGATCCTCAACTCGAAGTTTCCAAGGTACTTCAAAAATGATGTATCTCCATTTCATTGATTTTTCATATATGGAAGAAAAATATTGTATTAAAGTAGGTAGATATCAGTTATTGCTTGATGTCTAAAACAAATATTATGTGGGAATCTTTACAAGGTAAGAAACTCACCCATTTTCATCAATTGGCTAATATATTTATGCTTCTCTCATGTTGAACAATTAAACAAATGACTAGATGGTCGTCGACCCACCTCGTGCCATAAATTAGGGCAACTGAGTTCTTTCTCAAATATACTAAATTTTAACTTCGTTCTACCATAACACGACATAATTTAGAATCTAATCGAAATGAGCACACTATATAGCTTTTCATCGTCCGTCATCATATGCGAATTTTTTGGGGTTATTCTTTGGATATGAAGCATCTGAACCCATAAATCCCCAATCAAGTGTTCGTGGATGTGTTGATGTCCATACATGTTTGTAAACAAATGATTAAAGCTGTATTTTGGGGCACTTGCAGGAGCTACTTCAGGTGCACTCACAAGATCGACCAGGGGTGTCAAGCGACCAAGCAGGTCCAGAAGATAAAGGATGACCCACCCGTTTACAGGACCATATACCAAGGCCACCACACTTGCAAGAACCTCATGCTTAAATCCCCCCCGCTCGTCCTGGACTCACCAAGCCCGGGGGACTCCTCCATTCTCGTCAGTTTCAACACCAGCCTCACTCCCAAGCAAGACAACAACCACCTCTTCTCTTCTTCAACTTTCTTGTCGGTGAATCATGAGCAGAAGCTGCTTGGCGATGATGATCTGACCCCTGGCCGTGGCTGCCACGAGGGCAACAGCAACAGCAACAACAACCGGTCCGCATCGTCTGACTACTATGCCGTGTTTGAATCGGCCGGAGAGATCTCGGCGCTGTCGTCGGATCAAGGGGATGTGATGTCTAGCTCCCATAGCTTTGACTTGATTGTGGAGTCTGATTTTGATGATCTGTTGGACATTGTTGAATGATGATCTTGGTGTAGATTATTTTTTTTTTTTCAAAATTTGAGAGGTGCTAGCTGAGTTTCCTTGTACATATGTGTCCCATGTGGGAGTTTGTTTAGAAGACGGAAGGAGCCAAATAATAGCCAGTGTAATGATATCTATGTTGTGGAACACATTTTGTAATTACATGCATGGGGTTTTGTCTATCCTTGATGCCAAAGATTCTCCCACTTTGAGGAACCCAAAAGACAGTCTCACCCATTGTACGATTGGGGTCTCTTCAAAGAAAAAAGATCTGGAAAACTTTCTTTTGACGTTGGCAATTTTAGTGAAACATCCATTGAAGTCATGGTGTCCATTCGGCATGAGGGTTGGGCTTCTAGTAGAAATACTTAGGTACGTACCGCGGAAAAAAGCATGAATGGTTGCAGATGATCGCCAACCCAAGAAAACAGAGAAAAAGATGATGAGGGCTTCCTACAATGGCATCAGATATCATCGGACAGAATAAGTTTGGAATAATACTGTATTTCTTTTTGAACTCTCATATGGAAAGTGATCATGTACTGCAGGCAGAATTGGAAGCAGACATAATTCCTCTAACAGCCCGCAAAGAACGCATGAATGACTGGTCAAGTCATGCCGGCTGAAAGAATAATATTTTTAGACCTTATCAGATGCAGACTGTGATGTCTTCGACTATTGTTTGAATTTGACACCAGATATGCCATGATTTCGATAGAGGACGTTGAGAGGACAGCCATCCGTTAAAGGAAAACAGCTGTGCAGATGTTAAAAAAGCCTTCTTAGAGAAAGAGCGACCACACTGGCACACTCCTCTCTGCTCTTTTAAGGGAACAATTTGCTTTTCCATCTTTCAGAGTGGGGACACGTTTTGTGGCTTTCAAATCTTGGATAATACATATCATTTTGCATCAAACTGATTCGGATCATCTGGTGCAGTGACCCAAGATTCTATCTTTGATCGAACTGCGTTAACAGATGGACTCGCCATAGGGACATAATTGCCGGTTCGTGGATCTGGTTTTCTGAAGAAAGTGGGACGGATACAATAAAGAAAGGGTTTTCTCCAAAGTATTGCACACAGTCGAAGTAAAGTTTGATTCATATAAAGCCTAATTTTGGCAAAATTAAGTTGAGGGAAAACTTACACCCAAAGTTCTAAACGTTTGGCCAATGTCCAATCAAGTTTTAAACACTTGATTTTTGGC